>JAPEBW010000021.1:0-136730 GCA_027405785.1 Ophiocordyceps robertsii | reverse complement strand
ATGTTTTTAACTAAGCTTATACTTAGTTTATTAGGCGATTTTACGAGGATATCTATAAGTTATTTTATATACTATAGATAGTATAGTTAAAGATCCTTAAAATTAGCTTAAAGGACTAAGTATAAGGTAGCTAGCTATGCCTTTAAGAATAGATAAGCTTTTTACTATTTCTAAACCCTTATATACGTTTATATGCAGTAATTAGTTTATTATACCGGCCTAACCGGCGGTAATTAGTCCGTAGTACCGGCCCCGACCGGCGGTAATTAGTCCGTAGTACTAGCCCGACTAGCGGTAATTAGTCCGCGCCTTATCCTTTATCCTTATGCTATAAGGCGTAGTATAATACTAGCCGTCTTTAACTATTAAGCTATATCGTTTCTCCTTATAACTACCGGTATTTACTTTAATAGTTATAACTCGTAATTAGCGGTATTTACTTAACTAATTACTTTTTTATATTTAGCGGTATTTACTTTACTAGATATTAGTACTTTTAGTACTTAGGATTACTAATAGAATAAGGTTTCCGTTATATATTCCCTTTTTTAAGGTCTTTTTAAACTTAAAAAGATAAACGTCCTTTTTTTATAAGTTCCTCTTAACCTTTAAAAAACTATCTATTATATTTAAAGAAATCCTACTTTAAAGATAGTTACCTTAAGAATTCTTTAAAGAAAATCCTAATCTTTTATTTTTCTAGATCTTTTCCTTTAGAAAATCTTATTTAGATTTCCTTTTACTTTTACTATTAAAGATAGTAAAGAAATCCTAGCTTAAAGAAGCTAATACTTCCTCTTAAGCGTTTTACTAATTAAAATCCTTAACTTTTCTTAAAGCATTTCTTAAGTGCTTTATAGGTTCTTAAGTATTATCCGAACTAAGATAGTCTTTTTACTTTATTAAATAAAATTATTCTTAATTTCCTATTTTCTTAGCGAGTATAGCCTTTACTATATATTTACTCTTTTTAACTTTTTTTAAGTCTAGCTTTCTTATTACCTTAGCTTTTTATAAAGTCGGCTTTAGTAAAGATATATAAATAATAAGGTATATAAGTAAACTAGTTAAAAGTTTTAACTTATAATTAACTTTTCCTATTTTCTCTATAACTTTAAAAGGTCTTATCTTCTTATAATCTAAAGACTTATTAAGTCTTTTAGTCTTAAGATTCCTCGTTAGAAAATATACTTTATCGCTTTTAAATAAAGAAGGTTTTAAAGACTATCTCTTATTATAATAATACGATATCTTCTTAGTAATATATTCTTATTCTAAATTTATAAATCCGTATAAGCTAATTAACTACTTAAAGTTTAATATAGCTTTTTCGGCTATAACCTCTTTATATAAAGAAGACCTATAAGCTTTAGGAGTAAAGCTATAATTCGCGAATGCCGGAGTATTCTTAATAAGCTTAAAATAAGAGGTATTATACGCTAATTATACTATAAGCAATTTAAAAAGCTAATTATCTTACTAATAATTTACATAGCTTTTAAGGTATTGCTTAAGCGTTTAATTTAATCGTTTTATTATTCCGTCTATAATAAGGTAAAAAGCAGTAGATAATTTATACTTTATACTTAAGGCTTGCGTTAAACCTTACTAAGAAATTTAAAATAAATTTCCGATCCTTATCCGAAATAATCAAACTTAGAAGTCCTCGATTAGCTATAATATATCTTATAAAGGTATAAAATAACTTTTTTAAGTTTATAGCTTTATACGTTAAAATAAAATAGCTATACTTTATAAGACGATTAACTATAACTAAAATAAAATCGTATTCTATACTAGTTATAAGATCTATAAAATTTAGTAGTTTCGTAATAAAGTTTAAGTCTATAAAGTCTTAAGGTCTTAAAGGAACTTTTAAAGGAATTTAGTTACTATAAGGCTTATATTATATAGCCTTGCTTTTATTATATACTTCGCATAACTTAATAACTCCTTAGAATTTCTTATAAAGGTTATAGGTATTATAACAGTTTTTAATCTTATTATACGTTTTTATAATACCTTAGTATTTATATAAATAGTGCGAATAAAAATCCGTTATTACTATTTTCTTAGTCTTTAAAGTAAAGGATAGCTTATTCTTATAAAACGCTATTTTTCCCTCTTACTTAAGATTCTTATATCTTTTCTTATTTAGGTTCTTATAAGAATTCTTAAGTAATTTTAAAGTAGTATAATCTCTTAATATATTAAATATTATATATAACGTCTTTAACTTTAAATTACTATTATTATTTAAAAGTAATAAGGTCTCTTTATAAGCTCTATTTTATTCTTAAGGTCCGGTTATTAGCTAATTATATTAGCTTAGTTATTTTAAGAACCTTTTTTATAAAGAATCTTATAATTAAATTCTAAAAGTAATTTAGCTTATTGTATTTGCCTAGCATTTAACTACTATGTTGTAGTAAAGTAACTAATATTGTTATAATCTATATAAACCTTAAGTTTATATTTATTCCTTAAAATATAATGCCGAAATTCTTAAAAAGCGTGTATAATAGCTAAGAATTCTTTATCGTAGATTAAGTAATAAATCTCTAAACCTACTAGCTTCTTTAAGTTAAACGCTATCGGTCTAAGAATATTGTTTTTATCGCGCTAGCTTAACTACGCGCTTAATGCAAAATTAAAAGCATTAGTTTTTAATTTTAACAGGTTCTCTATATTATAGGTATTTAATATAGGTTCTTTTATAAGTAATCCTATAATTTTTCTAAAAGCTTCGTTTGCTTTTAAGTTCTACTTAAAAGGGTCCGTTTTAACTTTCTTAAATATTAATAATATAAGTATAATTATCTTAAAAAAGTCCGATATAAACTTCCTATAATAATTTACATATCCTATAAAGCTTTAGATTTCCTTAAAATTTATAAGAATTAGCTAATCTTTAATTATAGAAATTTTTTAAAAGTGTATCCTTATATAAAAAGGAGTAATTATATTTCTTAACAATTCTACTTTTTATATATAAAAGCTATATTTCTTTAGTAAAATATTTAAGCTAGCTTTTCTTAACGCTTTTAGTACTATATCGACTTCTTTATAGTATTGCTTTAGTATATTAAAGTAAATAATAATATTATCGAGATAAGCTATATAGAATCAGCTTAAATAAGGATTTAATATACTATTAATTCTCCTTTAAAACGTTGCCGGTATATTAGTTAATCTTAAAGGTATAACTAAAAATTCGTAAAGTCCGTATCGCGTTTTAAAGGCTATTTTAAATTCGTCTCCTTCTTTAATACGTATTTAGCTATAAGTAGATTTAAGGTTAACCTTAGTATACTACTACTTATTAACTAATCTATCTTTATTTTGCTTATAAGAGGTAATAAAGTCTAGTCCTTTGTCGTATTATTATTTACCTCTTTAAAATCGATATAAAGTTAAGTTTTCTCTTTATCTTTACTATTCTTTAAAGTAAATAGTATAAGAGCTCTATATTCTTATTTAAACTCTTTAATATAACCCTTTCGTAGGTTTTTATTAATATATTCTTTTAATAATTTTAGATACTTCTTATCTAAGTTATATATCTTATAGAATTTAAGCTTAAAGCCTTCTTTTAACTTATTTTCGTAATCTTAATTACTTCGTAGTAGTAGTTTATTTTTAAGTAGCGGTGTTAATATATCGAAATATCTCTTTAGTATATTTCTAAGTACTTTTAAATAACGATCCTTAAGGTGTTTTAAGTTAATAGTACCTTATAAACGTCTTATATACTATATTTCCTTTTTAAGGTGTTTTAAACTAATAGTACCTTCTGAATACTATAAGCTATTTTTATATATCCTATTTTTAATATTTTTCTTATTCCGTTTTCTCTTAATCTTATCTTTTTACTAAGGATATTACTGCTTAATATTCTTAAAGGTATTCGATAGATTTTCTTTTAATAAATTATAAGTAGCTTTATAATTATCTCTTAAGCTTTTAGTCTTTTTACTAAGGTTCGGCGTCGTTTCCGCTTACATTATACTAGTTATAGTTACTTTATCTTTAATCGTACTAGTTATCTTATTATCTTTCGTTACGATATTTATTACGATATTTATATCTATATAGGAAGCTTTATTATCCTTATTATTGCTATTCCTTATATAGTTATCGTTAAGTATTACTATATTTAAATTATTTAAGGGTTTCGTTTTAAGGTCGTTCTTTATTAAACTATAAAGAGGAATATTTAAGGTATTGTCTTTAAACCTAAAAAGGCCTTTATCCTAATTTATTATAAGATTATATTTCTATAAAAAGAGTAGTCTTTATATAATATTATAGCTAATAGCTAAGACGTCGAGGGAATCTCTAAAGTTATAAATCCTTATTATATACTTAAGAGGATTAGTCTTTAGTATAATCTTACCGTTATTATAATTAAATAGTAATCCTTTTACTAAAAGAAGTATATAAAGCTCGTCTTTTCTTTTATAATATAACTTTTAACGATTTCCCGTTATAAGGGAAATATAGCTACTTATCACACCGTAATCTACTAGTACGTTAAGGCGATATCCTCTTAATTTTAATAAAAGGGTTATTTTTATACTTTAAGAATTATTATTTAATATAAGTAAGTTCTTTTTACTAAGAAATAGCCTTATTAATCTTAAGCTTATTAGTTTTGTATCTTATCTACCGATTTCTTAGTAAATCTTAATCTTTTTTACGGAACTAGTTTATTTAAGTTATTAAGCTTCTTAATAGCTTTAAAAACTAAATCCTAAATAATAGCATAATCTTCTATTACGGTATTATTAGTAAAAACTCCTTTAGTATAAATTATCTTGTTATATCGTCTAAGGTTATTATGTATCTTTTACTACGTTTTTAGCTAATCCTTAAGTATATCTTTTAAGAATCTCTTTGCTTTTAAAAGTATATTTAAATTATAATTCTTATTGCGAAGATTATAATTTATCTTAAAATAGTCGCTATATCTTTTAAACGTATCTTTAATAGCTAAGTTAAGGAATTCCGTATCTTCTTTAAGCTTATCGGCTAGCTCTTCGTTCTTTTTCTTAAGATCGTCTTTATCTTTAATTAAATTAATAATATACGTAAAAAGAGATATATAATCTTCTTTTAGCTTAATTATCTTATTTGTTAAAGCTAGGTTCCTATCTCGAAGGTTTTTTATAGTCGTTTTATTATATTGCTTAAAGAGTAAAAGTTATTTAATTTTAACCCGGTTTTCGGTGTTTTCTTATAAAAGTTTATCTTTATTAACTTTAATATCCTCTTTTAGGTTTTTTATAAAAACCTTAGTATTAGTAATAAGTTCCTTAGTTATAATAGCGGGTTTATTAAAAGTTTTCCTTAGTTTAAAAAACTATTTACTTCCTTACTTATCTAAGAGATATATAAAGTAAGTATCTTTATAGTATCTAGTTTAAAATAGCTACTTATACACCTTATCTTTAATAGTAATAACTATATCGAGATATTTCATAAAAGAAGCATAAGGCTTATTACTATTTCTTTTCTTAAAAAAGGGCTCTTTATTTATTTCTTATAAGTTAAGGTCTTTAGGATTATAGCTTTTATTATTTTCTATATTTAAAAGTTTAATATTTATATTAAAATAAGGAGCGTTTTTATTATCTTTATAAATAGTTTATAAAGAAGTTTTATATTTATAATTATTCTTAGTCTTAAAACATTCCTTTACTAGTCGTTTAAGCTTTTAGCTTTTAACTTTAACTTAAGTTTATTTTCGTAAAGGCCTTTTATAAGCAAACTAGTCTTAAACGGACTAAGGGTTAGTATAATAAACTTAGCGTTAAGTTCTTTAATTTCCTTAATAAAAGGTAGTAGTAAAGTATATTACGGATTATAAGCTAAAAGGGCATTATTTTTATAAATAAGTATATTCCTTTCTTTAAAGGAATTCCTCTTCTTAATATAATATTACGGAATCTAAACGGCCACGCCCGGACTCCTTACTTTACTTATAAGAAGCCTTACGAAACCCCGCGACGGGAACGCTTAAAGCACGTACTATAAAGGCTCGCTTAAAGAGATATAATAAATATTACCGGTTAGACCCCGCTAAGGTTTCCGGGATATAACTATAAAGGGTTAAGAGCCTACTTAATTATAGTTTACGATATCTTTAACTATAAGAGATACCGTAAAAACTATTAAGCGGATTCCGCCGGTATTTTTAAGGGATTTTTAAGGATTTCCGCGGGATATCCTAACTATAGTTTAACTTAGTTTTAACTATAAAAGCACCTTAAAAGATATAGGATAAACCTTACTGCGATTTTTAAGGGATATCTAAGGATATTTTAAGGATTTCTTAATTATAGTCTATAGTATTTTTAACTAAACTTATACTTAGTTTATTAAGCGATTTTATTAAGATATTTACGGTTTATCTATATACTATAAATAGTATAGTAAAAGATCCTTAAAATTAGCTTAAAGAACTAAGTATAAATTAGCTAGCTATACCTTTAAAAATAAATAAGCTTTTTACTATTTTTAAACCCCTATATACGTTTATATATAGTAATTAGTCTATTATACTAGCTTAACTAGCGGTAATTAGTTTATAGTACTAGCCTTAACTAGCGGTAATTAGTTTATAGTACTAACCTTAACTAGCGGTAATTAATCCGCGCTTTACCCCCTTATTCTTATACTATAAAGCGTAGTAAATAGTAATAATTCCTACCTATTTAAATAGAAATCCTTAAGATATCCGCTAAGCTAAAAGCGACTATATCGCACGATTAAGTACTTATCTTATAAGAAGTTAAATATTAAATAATATTTTCTTTAATAAGAAGCTCTTATTAGCCTTTAAGTTTAACCTTAATAATAAGCACCTTTTCCTTAACGCGCTTATAATAAAACTTTAAGATAAGTAGGCCGTAAAAGCGGAAGAGGCCGCGGCTTACTAAGTATACTAGTTTAATAATCTCCTTTACCCTTTTTTAAGGTACTATACTATAATAGCCTACGGAGCTAAATAGGATATAAAACGAGTTTTGCTTAGCTAAGCTAAGACTATTACTTTTTAAGAGGTAATCCGCTTTTAAAATACTAATAAAAGATAGATTATAAAATAATAAAACCTATATAACTAAGTAAACTAAATTTAGTATTACTTAAATAAATCGATTATCCTTTAAATAAAAGAAGTAAGGATAAGCCGACTTTAAAACTATCCGGCTCTCCGCCCGCTAAATACCTTTTAGATTAAGGCTATAATAAAGTTACTCTTTCTTTAAGACGATAAGCTTAGCGGATATTTCTACCGCATATTACTAATAAAGTTTAGCTTAAGGGCCTTAACTAAAAATCCGCTTTAAAGGATACTTAGTAGTTTCTTAGTTTAGTATTACTATTTAGCCTTATCCGCTATAGCCGCGTTAATTAAAGTATTTTTAAGACTCTTGATTAATAAAAACGAGCCTCCTATACCGGGGGCCTTACGGCGTATTAAATTCCGGGATATATATAAGATAAAAGGTTAAGCGCTTAGCGAGAGTATTAAGACTAAGACCTTAATAATAAGCGATAAGAACGCGATAAGCGATACCCTTAGCGGGCTAAACCTATCTATACTAAGCCTATAGATATTAAGACTAAGTATTGCTTTAAGCCCTTTAGTAAGAATAATAATAATATTAAACGAATAATTCCTTAGTTTCTTTAAAGTACTAAGAAAAGAAAACGCGCTTACTAAGCTTTAGGAAAAACCTTAACTATAAGCTAAGGATATAAGGAGATTTAACTTATTTAAACCTTTAAAAGCATCCTTTAACGAAGTTTAAGAAGATAATAAAGCTAATACGTTTTAAAGAATAGACCGTTTTATTAACTTTATCCGCCGAAACGCTAATAAAGGTAAGGCCTATATAAACGTATTAGCTATTTAATTACCCTCCTTTCTTTAAAGAAGTGCGGCGGAATAGTATTCCGGGGACCTTTTAAACCTATAATAAGAAGAACTTAGCGAGCTTAGTATCGGACTAAGCTAATAAATCTCCGCTTAATAAAAACGGTTTAAAATCCGCTTAAATATAGCGATATAAGTACTTAAGAAAGAGTACTTTACTATTAAAGATATAGTAATAAGATCCGACTTTAAGTCTTAGATATCGCGCTTATAATAGAAGCTAAGGCCGCGCTTTACTAGCTAGACTACTTAACTATAGTAATCGACTAAAAGCTAGATATCTACTTATAAAAATCCTTATAACGTTTAGTAAGAAACGAGGATATTAATAAATAGATTAATAAATATAAGAAAGTTTTTCCTTAGCTATAGGTTAAATATACTTAAGGATCTTAAAAGCACTTACTAGTATAAAAGAAATAAGTTTAACTTATAAAAAGGTAAGGGCCGACTAGCTATACCCTATATATACTTAAAGAATAGTTTAGGACGCCTTAGCTATCTATTAAGGGCTTATTAAGGCTAAGGGTTATATTCTTAAACCGCTTAGTAAAGGCGGATATACTATAGGCCTTATAGCGCTCGCTAAGTTAAAGGAGAAATCCGCTTAAATAGCTAAGAACTTAAGCTAAGGTCCTCCGGCTTAAAAGAGAAAGGACCTTAAAGATTATACGCTTACTAACGCTAAAGCTAAAGTAAGCATTCCCCGCGATTAAAGAAAGAACTATAGTAAAGACTAATAACTATTTAAGAGATAAAAAGTACGATATAAAAAGAGCTTAGTTAGATACCGTTAAAAGCTTAAAGAAAACCGTAATCTATACTATAGTAAACTTAGTTTAAGAAGCTAATAAAGTATACGGATTTTATAGCAAAGCATTCCCTTTAAAGAATAAGCTTTACTAATATATTAAAGATAAATACCCCCTTAACCTTAACTAAGACGTTGCTATAAAAAGATATAGCTTAGTATAGTAAGTAGTTATTTAAAAGCTATAAAGCGTTTAAATAGTTAAGGCTTCCCTTAACGTTTAGCTATTAAACCTCGATAGGCCGTTATAATTTACTTATATATACTTACTAATCTATAGAAAAAAGGGCCCGGGATAAGTATTAAAGCCTATATAGATTCCGGGGCAGACTAAAGCCTTATTTAGGCCGACTTAATAAAGACCTTTTAAGATATAATTATAAACTCCTTTTAACGAACTCTTATTTAAGGAGTAAAAAGGATAGCTAGTATTAAATAAGCAGAATTCACTATATATATACTAAGAAGGCTAGATAGTAGCCTCGCGGTCGTAAAAATAAGGATCGGCGCTTAGATAGTAAAACGCTTAGCGGCTAATATATTGCTTAGCTAAGTCTTTTTAGTTCCTTATTAAAAAGACTTTATTAACTTTACGTTGGTTTTATAAATTAAGGCCTATAAAGGAATTAAAGCCGAAGTTAAGATAATCCGGCTAATACTAGCGATATATAAATAAGTAATTTACTTAGTTATTATATTAATTTTAGCAAGTTTTAGCTACGCCTTACCTATATAAGTCTAAGCGCCGCTATAAAGGCATAATATAATATTTTTCCCCGATAACTTTAAGCTCGCTTAGATAATAATATAAGATTAAAAGAGCTTTATAGCGATAAACTATTTTAAGGAACTATTAGTACTCCGCTAAGGCTAAAACGTAAGGATAATTACGGACTTTAACGAGTAGTTTTAGCTATATAAGGAGGTCGACGCTACTACTCCCTTAGCGGAAGCCCTTATAGAAAATCCGGATAAAATAAACCCCGCTAAAGACTTCTTATAAAAGGATCTTATAGCAAACTATAAACTTAGAATTAGCTAAACTAAGGACCTACTTAAACTTACTACTAATAAGGGCGTTTAGATCTATACTAAGGACTTAAAATATATATTAAACGTTTAAGATATTCTTTAATCGTTTCCTTACCTTTAAAAGGATAAAGGAGTAGTATATATAAATAAATTTAAATATATACGTATTTCTTTAGTAAAAAGATAGTAATACTAATAAGTTATATTAAGATTATACTTATTAAGCGATAAAGATAAGAAGGTAGTAGATACGATATTTAGCTAGCTAACTATATAAGGCCGATTAAAACGAGTTTACGGGCTAACCCCGTTCGCGGTATTAGTATTCGTAGTATAGAAAACGGTAAATAAAAAGGAAAAGGGATAAGTAGTCGTAGACTTATAAGGGATTAACGCTATTATTATCTTAAACGCTTACTTAATACCCCTTTAAAGCGATAAAATTAAACGCCTTTAAGGAAAAAAGTTTATTAATATAGTAAATATACGATCGTTTTTTTATTAGTTTTTAGTTTATTAAAACTACTAAGAAAGGTTTATAGTTATAAGCTATCGCGGCTTAAAAAGATTACTAGTAATACTTATAGGCTTTAAGAACTCCTTAGTATATATCTAAAGGTTTATTAATAACGTCTTTTATAAATATTAAGAATACGCGGCGGCTTATATTAACGATATTATTATCTACTTTAATATAGCTAAAGAATACCTTTAATATTTAGAGGCCGTATTCCGCGCTTTCTACGACTATAATATTAACTTATTTAGACTAAAGTCCTTTTTAGCGTACCCGTTTATATAGCTCTTTAGATTTAAGGGTAACGCTATTAGCTTAATAAATATAGATAAACGCGTATAAGCCTTTAAGGATATCGCGTTTTTAAAGAACCTTTAATAGCTTAAGAAATAGATTAGCCTTATTAAGTAGCTACGCTATATAGTCCCGTATTTTGCTAAGGAAGTTAACGTCCTATAAAAACGAAAAACGGAGCTACTTTAAGTAAGATAAGAAGAAAGAGTCCCCTTAAGAGGCTAAGGACGGGCTTAATACGCCGCGAAAGCCGCTTTTTAGCCTACTCTAAAAGAAAAAGATACCTTTACGATTTTAACTAAAAGACTTACTAAGCCTTAAACGATTTACTACTTTAACCTTACTTAATAACTATTTATCTAGATCGATATATCTTAAGAATATAGAGTAGCGGCTATAGCCTTTTACTTAAAAGAAGGTATAAAATAGGATAAAAAGACGCTACTAGCCCGGACTAAAGTCTAGCTTATTATTTACTTAAGCCGCGCTCTTTAAGGCGAAGAACTTTAATATTAGCTTATAGAACTTAAAGTAGCCGGTTTAGTATAAGTAGTATATAAGTTATATACTATAGTACTATCTATAAGAACGCTATAAGTAGTTATCTTTACTAACTATATAAGTACTTATAGAATTATATACTAAAAATCCTTATTCTTTATTAGTATAAAATCTAATAATAAGCTAGTCCTCGCGTTTTAATACTTAAATTAATTCCCGCTTAAGGTATACTATATCTTAAGCGTTAAAAACGTCGTGCTAAACGCGCTTTTACGTTTACCGAACTAAGATAATAAGCCGGTATCCTTAAACTAAAAAAGGGAATTAAAACGTATTTAAGAAGACAAGATAACGGACCGCGTATTCCTTTATACGGAAGTATTAATTAAATTGCCGCTCCGCTAGAAAATAATCGATAGATATATAAAGGATATATAATAAGTAAAAATCATAGCATAGCTCGGTAATAAGGATAAGGTCCTTAAACTCTTATTTTTCTAGTTTTAAAGGTTGCTATACTTAATAGAGAACGATAAACGCTAAAAACTATATATCCTTAAGACTTATACTAAGGAGATCGTCGAAAACGCTTATACTAATTATTTTTATACTAGCCGCACCTATATATAGTAAGATTTATTTAAAAGCTTCTTAATTCTATAGCTTAGTAAATATATAAATAAGGTTATAGATAGCTACTATACTTACTACTATAACTAAACCGATTAAAGTAAGACGCTAAAGTAGCTTATCCCGATTTAAAGCCCGCCGGTTTTATACTATATAATAGAGATAGACTTTATTACTAGGCTTTTAATAGTTTAAGCCGCATAATTCTTATAAAAAGATCTTATAAGGAACTTTTTTAATACCTTACTAACTATAACCGAAAAAGTCTTAAAAATATATCTCCTTATTTAAAGTAATAATTAGTTTATAGCGGAAAACTAAGTATAAGTATTATATACTAAACTACTCCGCGCTAACTAAGGGATTTTAAAGGGGATAATCTTTAACTAAAACGTAAAGTTTACTTTAGTATTTTAACGGACCTTATAGCAAGCCTTTAAATTAAAGCTTCTTATATTTACCGCTTAGTACCTTTAAACTAATAGCTTAATAAAAAAGCGAAACTAAACTATAAAAATCGCGCTATGATTCTTTACCGCTAATTTCTTAAACCTACGCTAGACTAATACGCTAGTCGCCTTTTAGTTTAGCCTTAATAATTCCTTCTCCTTAGTAATTTACGCGGCCTTTAATAAGCTTATTATAAGAATAAGAATAAATAACGGCCTTTAGTTTTTTAGTAACTACTTATACCTATAAAACTAAGAGGTCTTATAAAAAGAAGCTAAGTTAGCTATCGCCTATACTTAAGCCGCTATAAAGGATAGATATAATAAAAAACACCGCCCGCTAAAATTTAAGCCTAGCGATTAAGTTTAGCTATAGCTTTATAAAGACTATTATATCGCGGACGGTAAACTAATAAAGCTTAAAAAAAGATATACTAAGCCGTTTAAGGTTACCGCTAAAGTAAGATAGCTTATATACCGGCTAGATATAAAAAAGTCCTTTAATATTTATTTAGTTATTTTAGTAGTATAACTATACTTAGCAGACGAGCTAGCTATACGCTTAAGACTAATTTAAGATAAAGGGATACTTTACTTAAATAAGTAAGAAGTAAAATAAATCTTATAAAGCTATATAATAAGGAAAGGCAGCGGAAAGCTAAAAAAGGAGTTCTTTATAGCTTAAAAAGGCTAGCTAAGTAGCTATAACTTATAAGTAAACGAAAAGGCAGTCTTATTACTAAAGATCGTAAAAGCTTTTAAAAAAGCATAAAAAAAGTTAGCTACTTAAGTAGTTTAAACAAGAGTATAATACACGGCCTTTATAATTTAATATAAAACTCTTTAACTAAGAGAATTAAGCGGTTAAGGTTAAGCATAAGACTTAAAAGCTACTATAAGTTATAAAAAACTAAAACTTACTATACTTAAGGTAATTAGTTATTTTAATAATAATATACCGCCGTTTACCTTAAGCAATAAGGCCCTTTTAGCCTTATAGTATACCTATTTAAATTCTCTCCGCCGCTTACCCTCTCTTTTTTTCTTTCTTCTTTTTATAACTATATTTCCCTTTACTGCTAGCTATAGCCCGCCGCACCTTGCCTACTCTTATATATATAACCTTTTTTACCTTAAGCTTATAATCTTTATACTCCCGTTTTAAGTCTTTTTATTATTTAACGTCTCTTATAGCTAAGATTAGCTATTCCGTAACTACTTTTTTAGCCCGCTTTCTTATAAGCCCTTATGCTTTTAATATAAAGGATATAAGTAAGTGCTTAAGCTTTATAAAAACAAGGCGGCTATCCTCTATAGCCTTAAGTCCTTTAGCGAGAGTTAAAACCTTTAAGTTTAAGCTTCTATATAAACCTCCGCCGCTTTTTATAGCCGCGCTTAAGCCGATAGATTTAACTTAAACTACGGTACTATAAAGGACGGCCTATACTACCTTCTTTAAATACTTAACTTAAATAACTTGCCTCCTAGCCTTATATTATAGCGTAGTTTAAATAGCTAGTTTCGCGGCAACTTAGCTATACTTCTTACTTAGCTCTTACTATCTAAAAGCCCCCGCCGCCTATATATTTTTTAAGGTATAGCCGGAAATCTTTATTAATAGAATTACTAGTTAATACTTAACGCTTTTAAGTTAGCTAACTTTATTATAGTCTTAAGATTTATAGTAGCCGCTATAGCTAGTAAAAACCCGCTTTAGCTAAACGATTAAAACGATATCCGCGCCGTTCTTAACTATATATTTAAGGCCTAGCTTAACTAGTTTATAGCCGGGTTTATAGTAGCGTCTTAAGCTACTACGGCTAAAACCCTATCTCGCTTTATATACGGTTTAGCCTATATTATAAAATCCCCTTCTTAGCCTTTAGCCGCTATAGGCCTTAAGGACCTATTTAGTCCCGCTTAGCAAACGCTTTTTCCGCCCGCCGCTATGCTTAGCCCGGCTATATAAAAAGTATATAAGCGCTTTACTATAGTTTATCCGCCGTCCCTTTTTAACCGGAAGAGATAGCGATAACTAGCCTTATAATATATTCTGCCGCTCGATCTTATAAAAGCCGCTAGTAGTAACTAATATAATCCTTAATAGGCCCGGCTTCGTAAGCCTATACTCCGGCGATAAGATTATAATAATTAAGAGTTTCCGCCTAGCTATAAACTACGCTAAGTTTTACTTATAAGCTTATAAAGAGTTTAAACGCGACTTAACTTTAACCTAAGTAATAAAATTCCTAGGCTTCGATATCCGCCTTATTAACTATACTAACTACGCGCTTTATATTCTTGCCTTTAAGGCTTTATTTATAAAGAGGTTCTTTTAGACTATTAAGTATATTTAAAACCTTAAAAGTAAGGAGTTAGGTATTAAGGCGATTAAGGACCTTATTACTTGCTTTTAAGCGGGAATATAGATATTTAATACCTTAGTACTAACTATACCTATTAATATTAGCGGGATAGCTTACCCTTACCTTAATACCTTCTTAGTAGCTAAATACGGGTTAATTAGCGGAAAGGCGTAAGTAGTAGCGCTATATAAAAAGGATAATAAGTTAAAAAGCTTAGCGATAAAAAGCAGGGGATAACTATAATAGCGGTAGTAAGTAAGATATAATATCTCGCTTATAAGCGGCCTATAAAGCTAGTAAGTAGTATAGAAAATTTAGCGGAGGATTAAAAAACGGCGTAAAAAGGTAAGTAAGATAATAATATAAGATAAGGCCTAAATAAAGCTAGTCTTTTATAATATATCCCTTAAGGAATTTAAGTATTCCTTAGCGCGGAGACTTCTTATTACTTAATAAGTGCCCGGACGCACGCTTTAAAGGAAAGTCGGAAAAATTTACTATAAGTTTTAGCTAAACGCGCTAATCGCCTTAATAAAGATAAAGATATATAACTTAATAAAAAGCAAGGATTTATAATAAGAGCCGCCTATTAGCTATCTTAAGCTACTTAGCTATTATTAGCTAAGTAGGCCGAAAAAACTATTAAAAGGATAAGGATAGCGTACTATTAATATAGCGCGAAGACGCTACTATAAAGCTATTACTTAGCGCCCTTTTTACTTTATTCTTACTTTAAACTAATAAAGATATTAGCTTTTCTTTCTTATTAAAGGGAGTTATTATAAAATCTAAATAACTATGCTTAAACTCCTTACTTTACTTTTAAGGAGCCTTATAAAACCCCGCGTTAAGAACGCTTAAAGCACATACTATAAAGGCTCGCTTAAGGAGATATAACGAATATTACTAGTTAGACCTTACTAAGGTTTTTAAAATATAACTATAAAGGGTTAAAAGCTTACTTAACTATAGTTTATAATATTTTTAACTATAAGAGATACTATAAAAACTATTAAGCGGATTCCGCCGGTATCTTTAAGGGATTTTTAAGGATTTCCGCGGGATATCCTAACTATAGTTTAACCCGTTTTTAACTTTAAAAGCACCTTAAAAGATATAGGATAAACCTTACTACGATTTTTAAGGGATATTTAAGGATATTTAAGGGATTTCCTTAACTATAGTTTATAGTGTTTTTAACTAGACTTATACTTAGTTTATTAAGCGATTTTATAAGGATATCTATAGTTTATTTATATACTATAAATAGTATAGTTAAATATCCTTAAAATTAGCTTAAAAAACTAAGTATAAAGTAGCTAGCTATGCTTTTAAGAATAAATAAGCTTTTTACTATTTTTAAACCCTTATATACGTTTATATACGGTAATTAGCCTATTATACTGGCCCGACTAGCGGTAATTAGTCCGTAATACCGGCCTTAACTAGCGGTAATTCGTCCGCAGTACTAGCCCCGACTAGCGGTAATTAGTCCGCGCCTTATCCCCTTATCCTTACGCTATAAGGCGTAGTATATAATCTTTTATAATATAGCCTTCCTTCGTATAGTTAAAGTATTAAATAGCTTTTTTAGCAGGCTTTAGCACGCTTATTTCGAGGGTATTTAGGTTTATTACGTTACTTAAGTCGCGCTATCGCTTTTTATTAATTTTCTTTATAACCTTACTAAGAGTTAAACGGTGCTTTTTCTACTGCCGGCGTTTATACTATATATTGTTTATTTAAACCGCTAGACTAAAATAGTTTAATAGCGTCTTTAGCTTATTAAAGCAGTAGATTTCGTCTTTAACTTTTTTTTTAAGACCTTCGTAAAAAGTCGCTATAAGGGTATTTATTGTCTTCTTATTTTAGCTTAGAAGTTATTTATCGGAATCGAGCTGCGTAAGCTAATAAAAACGTAACTTGCTTAAGGCTTCTTAATTTATACTTTGCTAATCGTTACTTATTTATAATTCCAAACGTTTTTCGTAGAGCTTCTTTAATGTTATCGAAATTATTAAAAATATTCTTTATCTCGGAATTCCTATCTTTAAGACTATTATCTATATAGTTCTTAAGAATTAGTTCGAACTATATTGCTACTTAGCCTTATAAGTAACTAAATATAAACATAACCTTTACTACTTCTTAGTTTATCGTAGTAAGATAAAACTAAAAGTAAGCTTTAAGAGAGGTAATAAACTCTTATAGCTTAGCTAATTCTTTAGTATAAGGTTTAAGAGCAATAATCTTTAAAATAGAACTACTATTTATAGAGCTTATAAGGGGATAAAAAAGCTCTAAATACCTAGAACTAGCCTACGGCTAACTAGTTAGCTATAGTATTGCAGAAGTAAATATTCTTTTTCTATTTATTATAATTAGATAAACGTAATTATAATAAATACCTTTCGCTTACTTAATAGCTTAAAGAACTTACTAAGTATATAAATACTAAGTATATAAATACTAAGTATATAAATACTAAGTATATAAATACTAAGTATATAAATACTAAGTATATAAATACTAAGTATATAAATACTAAGTATATAAATACTAAGTATTCTTTATCGGAGCTATAAAGTTCGTAAAGATTCTTATAAGCTAGTTTTATATTATAGAACCTTAAGTATTTCTTATATACTAAGTAGTAAGGCGTAATTTATCTAATTAAATTTACTAGCCGGAAAGGGAAAAGAAGACTTAGCGCTTACTACTAAACTAAATAAAGTAAGGGTATCTTATTATACGGATTTCTTAGGTTAAAACTAGCTAAAAAAAAAAAAGGAAAAAAGTAAAAAGAAGGAGGCGGAAGGACCTCTTTTTATACCTTTTTAAGGCTATTAAAAGGCTTTCCTTTTATATGCTTTTATATACCTTTATATACTAATCTATAACTTATACCTCGTATAACTTATAAGGTTACTAAACTACTTTTTAAGCTTATAAAAATAGCTTACGCTATCTTTATTACTAGTTATAAGTAATATACGCTTTATTGCTTATAACTAGCTTATAAGAATAAATATCCTTATTTTAAAACCTTTTATAAGATTTTATCCTCTTTTAAAAGAAGGCCTCTTACCTTAGCTTTATATTAAGTATCGGTCGATTATATAAAGTATTAGTTAATTTATTTATTATTAATTTTATTACTAGCCGAAGCTAGCTTAAGATTAATATAAGCGTATTTAACTTATACCGCTTATAGCTAATATTAGCCGTCTTTAACTATTAAGCTATATTGTGTCTTTTTATAACTACTAGTATTTACTTTAATAGTTATAACTCGTAACTAGCAGTATCTACGTTACTAGTTACTCCTTTATATTTAGCGGTATTTACTTTTCTTAATATTAGTACTTTTAGTACTTAGAATTACTAACGGAATAGGGTTTCCGTTATATTAAAGCTAATAAACTAAGGTAGCTTAGTAAGCCTTTATTATTATTTAAAAGTAAGCGGTTTAGTCTTACTTTAGTTTTATAGCTATCTTATAAAGCTTTCCGCCTACCGGGGTTATCTTATAAAACGTAACTATAGCGTATAATATAAAAGACTAAACGACTTTACTATAAACTTTTTAAGCCTTAAGTTAAGTATATCTTTATATAAATACCGCGATTTTTATTAAGGCTAGGTTCTGCCTTTTTAGCTTAGCGCGTAGCTTATTAAGGTGCCCCTTTTATTAAAGTTTATAGTTTACTTATACCCTTAAAAGCCTAGCGTCTTAAACCGGTATAACTATCGCGGCCCTTAAGCGGACAAGGGTTATAATCGCTTTATATTTTCTTATAAAGTAAATAAGCTCGCTTTTTAAAGGTTCGAAATTTACTGTAAACTCTTTTGCTTATAAGGCGTATGCTTTTTAGGCCGCTTTAAGCTATGCTACTATTATACTTTTTAAGGCTAATACTAAGGATGTTTATATTATTAGCTTCGCTAATAATATAAACTCCTTTTAGCTTTTTAAGCTTTTTATAAAGCGGTATTATATAGTAAAGGAATTTAATTAAGGATAGCAATAACTCTTAAAGGATATTAATAGCGATTTATACTAACATAGCCTTTTTTTAATTAAAATAAAGGGTTAAGTACCGCTTATTTAGAAAGCTACGTGCTAGCTTTATAAGCTATTTAAAGTGGCCTTTAAAAGTAAGCTCTTTTAAGAGTTTCTTATAATTAACTATATTAAAGGCCCCTTTAATATTAAGTTAAAGGAACGATATAATCCCTTTTTTAGATTACGTTATATATACTAGTTTTATTACTTAAAGTATTGCCGCCTTTTTAAACCTCTTTTTTTTATTTTTAAACTACCTTTTAAGTTAGACCTTATTCGCTTCCGCTACGGCCGCGAGCTTTTAAGCTAAAATCTATTTTAAGACCTTACTTATTATTAATAAGAGGGAAATAGGCCTTTACCTTTTAGTAGTGCGGTATACCTTAGGCTTTTCCCTTAGTTTTTTAAGCATTACTATGTTTATAACTCGGAACTAAGCTAAAAAGTACGAAGTCTTTATATAAGCCGTAAAGATTATTACTAGCCGGGCTAAAAGTGCTAATCCGTAAAGCTTAAAAAAGCTAAGTAAGATCCTATTTAAGCCCGCCGCCTTTTAGCTCGCTATCTTAATTATTGCTTAAGATATATCTATAAGGTTAATAAGCCGCTTAACGAATAACTTCTTTTTAGCCGCGGGGCGGGGGGGTTTTAAAAGCATCGCGGCCTTAGCTAAAAAGAAACGTTCTACTAAAAGCTAGGCTTTCTTATTTAAGTTAAGGGTTTATTAGTATTTATAGCCTTTACTAGTTAGCGGTAATAAGTATACTAAGTTTAAAGGTTAACCGCTATATAACCGCGCTTATCGTTTAATATTTTATAACTTAGTATTGTTAGTATTAATCTCTTTAAGGAAATCTCTTTAATGCTCTTGTTTTATATTATATCCGGCCTGCTTTTAGGCCGCGGCCGCTTTTTATATTACCTCTTTATTCGCTTAAGTCTAGTGCCTTTTATAGTATCTTTAAGCCCTTATCGCGGTCTATATAGCCTAGGTCGCTTTTAAGGTAAACTAAGCGTTTCCCCTTAAGATTACTTACTTTTAATATAGTACTATCGCGCGGGTAACTTAGTTAAGGTTATTATATAAGTTATTTATCTTTTTATCTATTTTTTATAGATTGCGGAGCGTAGGCTATTATATTCCGAGCTTAGATAAGGCCTCCGCCGTAACCTTTTTCTTCTTTACCTCCTTTTACCTTCGCGTAATAAATATCTCTTTTAGCCTTACGCCTATCTTAAATAAACTTACTTATAGGATATAGTCGGACCTTATAAGGTTTAAGTCTAGGCTAATAAACTAAGCTACTATGTTTATTATAGCTTATATAAAGTTAATCGTGCTATCCTTATATTTATAAAAGAAATATATATATTCGCTTCTTAGTATAGCTAGTTTAAGCCGGAGCTATACGGCCTCCTTAATAAACTATTTTACTTTATTAAGGTTTAGTTATAAGTATCTTAAAGAGGGCAATAAATATTAAAGTCCTTTATTAAGACTAAGGGATCTTAGTTATCGATTTCTTTTAAAGCCTTAGCTAGACCTATCTATATTCCCTTTTATAATAAGTATAAAGACCTTAACCTTATACTATCACTAAAAGTTATCTTTTCTTAGTCGTATTTAGTTATTAGTATCTACGTTTTTATATCGTATCTTTTATAAATATATATCGCGTTTCGGCCCTTTTTATAACCTAGCCGGTATAGTACGCCTTTTAAGGCCAGGGCCTTAAAGCCTTATATTTTCTCTATCTTTTAAAGCGCTATTACGTCGTACTTAGCGTAATAGCTAAAGGCTAGCCGTGCTAGCTTATATCTTTTCTATATATTTTAGTAAAGGACTTTTAGTTTAATATATAAGGGGTTAAGGTAAGGTTTATTATTTAAGAAAGAGTAATAGCTTAGGTTAAAAGCAATATACTCCGCTACTTTATATATCGCTTAATATCGCTTAAGTTAGTGCTTATTACCTAGGCCTTAGTTAATAAGGCTAATAGTATTTGCCCGTCCTTTTTTAATCGCTTAAGGCGTTTCCGCGCTTATAATAAAGTAGGCTTATAGTTCTTTATAAAAAGGAGAGGGATTTAAAAGTCTAGCTAGCTATAAGTGCTAGCAAAACGTTATAAGCGGTTTAAGTAGTTATCCCTTACCTTATCTTAAGCTTTTACCGCTATAAGATAAGTGCGGGACTATAATAAGTGCTGCCCGCTATAAAATACGTAGTTATAAAAGATTTTACCTCTTTTTATACTATATTTATCTTCGCCGCTTATATATAAAGTCCCCTTATAATAAGCGTATAGCTATATTAAAGTATACCGTTTAGCGATATATTTATATTTATAGTAATTATAATACTAAGTAAGTTAAACTAACTTATTATATAGCTTATACCGGAATATCTAAGCTTTAAAGAATAGGCCTATGTTATATAGCTTATTAGCCTCCGCTAAGCTACTTATACTAATAATAAAGTTTATAGCTATTAAGATCTTAGTTTTAAGTTATATTACTCGCGCTTATATAACTTTTACTTTATTAATATCGGCAATCTCCTTAATTAAAAGCGTCTTATTTATCTTAAAGACTTTTATTAAGATATTCTTTATAATTACTATATTAGCCTTACGCGCTATCGCTACGTTTAGCTTAAAGACGCTCCTTACTTAGTCTTAGTTCTATTAATAAAGCTATGCCGCTATATTAAACATTACCGCGATATCTCCGCTTAAAAAGCGTCTCGCCGCTATAGCGGAGGAGATATTAAGCGCTATATTAATCGCTTTAACTATATCCTTTAGCTTATAGTTAAGGATATCCGGCGTTGCCTTTATCTAAACTACTATTAGCTTATATTTATACTGGGGCGGGACTGGCTTTATTATCGCGTTATACTATACCGGTCCTTTAAAGCCTACTACTATTATTACTTAAGTCTGCTTAAGCCCTCCTAGGCCCGAGGCTTGCTATTATCTTAGTTCCTTATATATAGCCTTTTTTATCGCGCTTAAAATAGCCTTACGGAGCCCGGGGTTAGCCCGTATTATAGTTAACGCGCTCTTAGCGCGCCTCTTAGCGCGAAGGAGGGTTTCGACTACTACTTATATTTAATCGAACTATATATATAGAACTATACCCGCGATTTTATTATAGGCTTTCTTTTTATTAGCATTATATATAGCCTAGCTAAGCTACGTACTATTATCTCGTTAAGGTAGGTTTTACTTTTTATCTAAGTATATAAAGCTTAAAGGCGTCTTATCGCGCTAAGCGCTATAGTTAATACTAGTATAAAGCGGACTACCCTCTTACTTTTACGTCCCCCGGCCACGCTACGATATCGTCTTAAGGGGGTAACCGATACTGCCGGATTAATTAATATTATTAGTAAAGGTTTTAGACGCGATGCGTACCTACTATAAGTAAGTGTTTAGTTTACGGAGAAGCTTTTTATAAAAGATTTTCTATAGTAATAAAGTATTTTAAAAAGCTATAAATACTTAATTAAAGCTAAAAAGTAAGGATAATTATAAACTTTAATTAGTAGATTTAGCTATATAAGAAGGTTGATATTATTATTCTCTTAGCGGAAGTCTTTATAAAAAACCCGGATAAAATAAACCTTGCTAAAGACTTTTTATAAAAGGATTTTATAGTAAACTAAAAGCTTAGATTTAGCTAAACTAAGAACTTACTTAAACTTATTATAAATAAAGGCGTTTAGATCTATACTAAGGACTTTAAATATATATTAAAGGTTTAAGATATCCTTTAATTATTTCCCTGCTTTTAAAATAAAAGAAGTAGTATATATAAATAAGTCTTAATATATACGTATTCCTTTAATAAAAGAAAAGTAATATTAATAAGTTATATTAAGATTATATTTATTAAGCGATAAGGATAAGAAGGTAGTAAATATAATATTTAGCTAGCTAATAAAGTAAAGACGATTAAAATAGGTTTATATACTAACTTTATTTACGGCGCCGGTATTTAAAGTATAAAAGATAGTAAATAAAAAGGAAAAAAGATAAGTAGTCGTAAACCTATAAGGGATTAACGCTATTATAACCTTTAATACTTACTTAATACCGCTTTAAAGCAATATAATTAAACGTCTTTAAAGAAAAAGGTTTATTAATATAATAAAGGCATAATTCTTTTTTTACTAGTTTTTAGTTTATTAAGACTACTAAAAAAGGTTTATAGTTATAAGCTATTATAGGCTAAAAAGATTAATTTCAACACTTATAAGCTTTAAGAACTTCTTAGTATACGTTTAAAAGTTTATTAATAACGTTTTTTATAAATACTAAGAATACGCGCCGGCTTATATTAATAAGATTATTCTTTATTTTAATATAGCTAAAGAATACTTTTAATACTTAAAGGTAGTATTTACCGCTTTTTATAACTATAATAATACCTTATTTAAATTAAAGTCCTTCTTAATATACCTATTAATATAACTCCTTAAATTTAAGGTAAACGCTATTAGCTTAATAAATATAAATAAACGTATATAAGCCTTAAATAATATTACGTTCTTAAAGAACTTTTAATAGATTAAGAAATAGATTAGCCTTACTAAATAGCTATGCTATATAGTCTTATAATTTACTAAAGACGTTAACGTCTTCTATAGACAAATAACGGAGCTACTTTAAGTAGAATAAGAAAAAGAAGTCCCCTTAAATAGCTAAGGACGGGCATAATATACCGTAAAAGCCGCTTTTTAGCTTACTTTAAAAAAAGAAAAGGCCTTTATAAATCTAACTAAAAAACTTACAAAGCTTTAAACGATTTATTACTTTAACCCCGCTTAATACTTGTTTATCTAAATCGATATATCTTTAGAATATAAAGTAGCGGCTATAGCTTTTTACTTAAAAAAGGGCATAAAATAAAATAAAAAGACTTTACTAGCCCGGATTAAGGTTTAGCTTATTATTTACTTAAGCCGCGCTTTTTTAAGTAAAGAGCCTTAATACTAGTTTATAAAGCTTAAAGTAGCCGGTTTAATATTAGCGTTTTATAAGCTATATATTATATTACTATTTATAAGAATGCTATAAGTAGTTGTTTTTACTAACTTTATAAGTACTTATAGAATTATATACTAAAAATTCTTATTCTTTACTAATATAAAATCTAATAATAAGTTAGTCCTCGCCTTTTAATACTTAAGCGAATTTCCGCTTAAGGTATACTATATCTTAAGCGTTAAAAATATCGTGCTTATTAAAGTCTTTAACTTATAAGGTAATAAGGACTTAAGATAAAGCTTAAGCCTTATTATATAAAAAGGGACAGGTCTGTATATATAAATACTAACCCGCTGTATATAAGTAAGCTTTTTATAGCTTATTATTATAATATTACGGACAGCACTTATATATTAGCCTTTACTTACTTTATAATAGTACTAAACGCTTTTTTATGTTTACCGCACTAAGATAATAAGCTAGTATCCTTAAACTAAGAAAGGGAATTAAGAAATATTTAATAAAATAAGATAATAAACCGCGTATTTCTATATATAGGAGTATTAATCGAATTACCGCTTTATTAAAGAATAATTAACAGATATATAAAGGATATATAGTAAGTAAAGATTATTATTTAGCTTAGTAATAAAGATAATATCCTTAAACTCTTATATTTTTAGTTATAGGGGTTGTTATACTTTATAAAGAACGATAAACGCTAAAGATTATATATCCTTAAGTCTTATACTTAGGAAATTATTAAAAACACCTACGCTAAATATTTTTATACTAGCCGCACTTATATATATTAAGATTTATTAAAGAACTTCTTTTTTTAAAAGCTTTAAATATATATAGATAAAGTTATAAATAGCTATAATACTTATTATTATAATTAAACTAATTAAAGTAAAATGCTAAAGTAGCTTATCTTAATTAAAAGCCTCTTAGTTTTATATTATATAATAGTAATAAAATATCTTACTAAGCCTTTAATAGTTTAAGCTAAATAAACCTTATAAAAAGATCTTATAAAGAACTTCTTTAATACTTAACTAATTATAACTTAAAAATTCCTAAAGATATATCTCCTTATCTTAAGTAATAATTAGTTTATAGTAAAAGACTAAGTATAAGCGTTATATACTAAGCTACTCCGCGCTAACTAAAGGATTTTAAAGGGGATAATCTTTAATTAAAATATAAAGTTTACTTTAGTATTTTAGCGGACTTTATAGTAAGCCTTTAAATTAAAGCTTTTTATATTTACCGCTTTATACTTTTAAGCTAACGGCCTATTTAAAAGGTAAAACTAAACTATAAAGATTGCGCTACGATTTCTTACTGCTAATTTCTTAAACCTACTATTATAGAATCTAAACGGCTATGCTTAGACTTCTTACTTTACTTTTAAGGAAGCCTTATAAAACCTTATAATAAGAACGCTTAAAGCACGCACTATAAAAGCTCGCTTAAAAAGATATAACGAATATTACTAGTCGGACCCCGCTAAGGTCTCCGAGATAATACTACGGAGGGTTAAAAGCCTACTTAACTATAGTTTACGATATCTTTAACTATAAAAGATACCGTAGAAACTCTTAAGCGGATTCCGCCGGTATCTTTAAGGGATTTTTAAGGATTTCTACGGGATATTCTAACTATAGTTCGACCCGTTTTTAACTATAAAAGCACCTTAAAAGATATAAGATAAACCTTACTACGATTTTTAAGGGATATCTAAAGATATTTAAGGGATTTTCCTAATTATAGTCTATAGTGTTTTTAACTAAGCTTATACTTAGTTTATTAAGCGATTTTATAAGGATATTTTTAGTTTATTTACGCGCTACGGATAGTATAGTTAAAGATCCTTAAAATTAGCTTAAAGAACTAAGTATAAAGTAGCTAGCTATGCTTTTAAGAATAGATAAGCTTTTTACTATTTTTAAACCCTTATATACGTTTATATATAGTAATTAGTTTATTATACTAGCTTAACTAGTAGTAATTAGTCTATAGTACTAGCCTTAACTAGTAGTAATTAGTTTATAATACTAGCTTTAACTAGCGGTAATTAGTCCGCGCCCTATCTCCTTATTTTTACGCTATAAGACGTAGTAAATAGTAGCAATTCCTACTTATCTAAACGGAAATCCCTTAAATATCCGCTAAGCTAAGAGCGACGGTATCGCACGATTAAGTACTTATCTTATAAGAAGTTAGATATTAAATAATATTTTCTTTAGTAAGAAGCTCTTATTAGCCTTTAAGTTTAACCTTAATAATAAGCACCTATTCCTTAACGCGCTTATAATAAAACTCCGAGATAAGTAGGCCGTAAAAGCGGAAAAGGCCGCGGCTTACTAAGTATATTAGTTTAATAATCTTCTTTACCCTTTTTTAAGGTACTATACCGCAATAGCCTATAAAGCTAAATAAGATATAAAACGAGTCCCGCTTAGCTAAGCTAAGACTATTACCCTTTAAGAGGTAATCCGCTTTTAAAATACTAATAAAGGATAGACTATAAAACGATAAAATCTATATAAATAAGTAAACTAAATTTAGTATTACTTAAATAGATTAATTATCCTTTAAATAAAAAAAGTAAGGATAAGCTAACCTTAAAACTATCCGGCTCCCCGCCCGCTAAATACCCTCCGGATTAAGCTTATAATAAAGTTACTCTTTCCTTAAGACGATAAGCTTAGCAGATATTTCTCCCGCGTATTATTAATAAAGTTTAGCCTAAGGGCCTTAACCGGAAATCCGCCTTAAAGGATACTTAGTAGTTTCTTAGTTTAGTATTACTATTTAGCCTTATCTATTATAGCCGCGCTAATTAAGGCATTTTCGGGACTCTTAATTAATAAAAACAAGCCTCTTATGCTAAGGGCCTTATAGCGCACCGGATTTTAAAACGCGTATAAAACGGAAAGTTAAGCGCTTAGCGAGAGTATTAAGACTAAGACCTTAATAATAAGCGATAAGGACGCGGTAAGCGATACTCTTAGCGGGCTAAACTTATTTATACTAAGCGCGTAAATACTAAGACTAAGTATAGCTTTAAGCCCTTTAGTAAGAATAGTAGTAATATTAAACGAATAATTCCTTAGTCTCTTTTAAGTATTAAGAAAAGAAGACGCGCTTATTAAGCCTTAAGAAAAACCTTAATTATAAGCTAAGGATATAAGGAGATTTAACCTATTAAGACTTTTAAAAGCATCCTTTAATAAAGTCTAAGAAGATAATAAGGCTAGTATATTTTAAGGAGTAAACCGTTTTATTAACTTTATCTATTAAAACGCTAATAAAAGTAAGGCTTATAAAGATAAATTAGCTATTTAATTACCCTCCTTCCTTTAAAGAAGTGCGGCGGAATAGTATTTTAAGGACGTTTTAAAACTATAATAAAAAGAACTTAGCGAGCTTAGTATTAAACTAAGCTAATAAATATCCGCCTTATAAAAACGGTTTAGAATCCGCTTAAATATAGCGATATAAGCACTTAATAAAGAGCACTTTACTATTAAAGATATAGTAATAAAATCCGACTTTAAGTCTTAAATATTACGCTTATAATATAAAGATAAAGCCGCGCTTTACTAGCTAGACTACTTAACTATAATAATCTACTAAAAGCTAGACGTCTACTTTTAAGAATCCTTATAACGTTTAGTAAGGAACGAGGATATTAATAAATAAATTAACGAATATAAGGAAATTTTTTTTTATTATAAGTTAAATATACTTAAGGATCTTAAAAGCACTTACTAGCGCGAAAGAAATAGGTTTAACCTATAAAAAGACGAGGGCTAACTAGCCGTACTTTATACGTACTTAAAGGATAGTCTAAGACGCTTTAGCTATTTATTAAAGGCTTATTAAGACTAAAAGTTATATTTTTAGACCGCTTAATAAAGGCGGATATACCTTAAGCCTTATAGCGCTTACTAAGTTAAAGAAGAAACTCGCTTAAATAGCTAAGAATATAAGTTAAGGTCCTTTAGCTTAAGAGAAAAGGAACCTTTAAGACTATATGCTTACTAACGCTAAAGCTAAAACGGGTATACCCCGCGACTAAGGAAAGAACTATAGTAAAGACTAACGACTATTTTAAGGATAAAGAGTACGATATAAAAGGAGCTTAGTCGAATACTAATAAAAGCTTAAAGGAAACCGTAATCTATACTATAGCAAACTTAGTATAAAAGGCCGATAAAGCGTATAGATTTTACGGCGAAGCATTCTCCTTAAAGAATAAGCTTTACTAATATATTAAAGATAAACACCCCCTTAACCTTAACTAAGATATCGCTATATAAAGACGTAGCTTAGTATAGTAAGTAGTTATTTAAAAGCTTTAAAGCGTTTAAATAGTTTAGGCTTCCCTTAACGTCTAGCTATTAAACCTTAATAAGCTATTACGATTTACCTATATACGCTTACTAGTTTACGGAAAAGAAGGGCTTAAGATAGGTATTAAAGCTTATATAAATACCGGGGTAGATAAAAGCTTTATTTAAGCCGACTTAATAAAGACCTTTTAAGATATAAATATAAACTCCTTTTAATAAATTCCTTTTTAAGGAGTAAGAAAAATAGCTACTATTAAATAGGCGGAATTTACCGCGTATATACTAAGAAGGCTAGATAGTAGCCTTGCGGTTATAAAGGTAAGGATCGGCACTTAGATAGTAAAACGCTTAGCGGTTAATATATTGCTCGGCTAAGACTTTTTAGTTCCTTACTAAAAGGACCTTATTAACTCTACGTCGGTTTTATAAATCGGGGCCTATAAAGGGATTAAAGCTAAAGTTAAGATAGTTTAGCTAAGACTAGCAATACGTAGATAGGTAATCTACTTAGTTACTATAACGATTTTAGCTAGTTTTAGCTACGCCTTACTTATATAGGTCCGGGCGCCGCTATTAAGACGTAATATAATATTTATCCTTAATAGCCTTAAGCTCGCCCGGATAATAATATAGGATTATAAGAGCTTTACGACGATAAACTATTTTAAAGAACTACTAGTACTCCGCTAAAGCTAAAAAGTAAGGATAATTACGGACTTTAATAAGCAGTTTTAGCTATATAAAGAGGTTAATGCTATTACTCCCTTAGCGGAAGCCCTTATAGAAAATCTAAATAAAATAGACGCTACTAAGGACTTCCTATAAAAATATCTTACTATAAACTATAAACTCGGAATCGGCTAAACTAAGAACCTACTAAAACTTACTACCGATAAGGGCGTTTAAATCTACGCTAAAGACTTAAAATACGTATTGAAAGTCTAAGATATCCTTTAATCGTTTCCCCGCCTTTAAAAGGATAAGGGAGTAGTATATATAGACGAATCTAAATATATATATATTCCTTTAGTAAAAGGATAGCAATATTAATAAGTCGTATTAAGATTATACTTATTAAGCGAGAAAGATAAAAAGGTAGTAAATACGATATTTAGCTAGCTAACCGCATAAGGCCGATTAAAACGAGTTTACGGGCTAACCTTATTTATAGCGCTAGTATTTATAGTATAGAAGACAGTAAACGGAAAGGAAAAGGGATAAGTAGTCTTAAACTTACGGCGGATTAACGCTATTACTACTTTAAACGCTTACTTAATGCCCTTTTAAAGCAATATAATTAAACGCCTTTAAGGAAAGAAGTTTATTAGTATAGTAAACGCACGATTGTTTTTTTATTAGTTCTTAGTCTATTAAGACTACTAGGAAAGGTTTATAGTTATAAGCTATTACGGGCTAAAAAGATTATTAATAATACTTATAGGCTTTAAGAACTCCCCGGTATATATCTAAAGGTTTATCGATAACGTCCTCCGTAAATATTAAAAATACGCGGCGGCCTATATTAACGATATTATTATCTATTCCGATATAGCTAAAGAATACCTTTAATATTTAGAGGCTATATTCCGCGCCTTTTATAACTATAATATTACCTTATCCGGATTTAAGTCCTTCTTAGCGTACCTATATAGCTCCTCGGATTTAAGGTAAACGCTATTAGCTTAATAAATATAGACGAATACGTATAAGCTTTAAAGGATATCGCGTTCTTAAAGAACTTTTAATAGCTTAAGAAATAGATTAGCCTTATTAAGTAGCTACGCTATACGGTCCCGCATTTCGCTAAGGAAGTTAACGTCTTATAAAAACAAAAGACGGAGCTGCTTTAAGTAAGATAAGAAGAAGGAGTCCCCTTAAGGGGCTAAGGACGGGCTTATTACGCCGCGAAAGCCGCTTTTTAGCTTACTCCGGAAGAAGAAAAGGCCTCCGCGATTTTAACTAAAAAACTTACTAAGCCTTAAACGATTTACTACTTCGACCCCGCTTAATAACTATTTATCTAAATCGATATATCTTAAGAATACGGAGTAGCGGCTATAGCTTTTTACTTAAAAGAAGGCACGGAATAAGATAAAACGACGCTACTAGCCCGGACTAAGGTTTAGCTTATCGTTTACTTAAGCCGCGCCCTCTAAAGTAGAAAACCTTAATACTAGCCTATAGAACTTAAAGTAGCTAGTTTAGTATAAGTAGTATATAAGTTATATATTATAGTACTATCTATAAGAACGCTATAAGTTATTATCTTTACCGACTATATAAGCACCTATAGAATCGTATACTAGAAATCCTTATTCTTTATTAATATAAAATCTAATAATAAGCTAGTCCTTACGTCTTAATACTTAAGCTAATTCCCGCTTAAGGTATATTATATCCTAAGCGTTGAAAACGTTATACCGGACGCGCTTTTACGTTTACCGCACTAGAATAATAAGCCGGTATCCTTAAACTAAAAAGGGGAATTAGAATATATTTAGGAAGATAAGATAATAGACTACGTGTTCCTTTACGCGGAAGTATTAATTATATTGCCGCTCCGCTAAAAAATAATCATCGGATATATAGAGGACATATAATAAGGAAAAATCATAGCGCAGCTTAGCAATATAGACGGGGTCCTTAAACTCCTATTCCTCCGGTTATAATAGTTACTATACTTTACTAAAAACGATAAACGCTAAAGACTATATATCCTTAAGACTTATACTAAGGAGATCGTTAAAAACGCCTACGCTAGATATTTTTATACCGGCCGCACCTATATATAATAAGATCTATTAAAAAGCTTCTTAATCTTACGGCTTAGTAAATATATAAATAAGGTCGTAAATAGCTACGACGCTTACTACTATAACTAAACCGATTAAGGTAAGATACTAAGGTAGCTTATCCCGATTTTAAGCCCGCTAGTTTTATACTATATAATAGCAATAGACTTTATTACTAAGCTTTTAGTAGTCTAAGCTAAATAATCCGTATAAAAAGATCTTATAAAGAACTTCTTTAATACCTTACTAACTATAACTAATAAATTCTTAAAAATATATCTCTTTATCTTAAGTAATAACTAGTTTATAGCGGAAGACTAAGTATAAGCGTTATATACTAAACTACTCCGCGCTAACTAAGGGATTTTAAAGGGGATAATCTTTAACTAAGACGTAAAGTTTACCTTAGCTTTTTAGCGGACCTTATAGCAAGCCTTCGGATTAAAGCTTCTTATATCTACCGCTTAGCACCTTTAAACTAACGGCCTATTAAAAAGGCAAAACTAAACTATAAAAATCGCGCTATAATTCTTTACCGCTAATTTCCTAGACTTATATTAAACTAATACGCTAATCGCCTTTTAGTTTAGCCTTAATAATTCCTTCTTTTTTATAATTTACGCGGCTTTTAGTAAGCTTATTATAAGGATAAAAATAGATAACGGCCTTTAGTTCCTTAGTAACTACTTATACCTTTAAAATAAAGAGGTTTTATAAGAAGAAGCTAAGTTAGCTATCGCTTACGCTTAAGCTGCTATAAAGGATAGATATAATAAGAAACACCGCCCGCTAAATTTTAAGCCCGGCGATTAAGTTTAGCTATAGCTCGGTAAAGGCTATTATATCGCGGATAGTAAACTAGCAAAGCTTTAAAAAAGACGTACTAAGCCGTTTTAAGTTACTATTAAAGTAAGATAGCTTATATACCGGCTAGATATAAAAAGGTCCCTTAATATTTATCTAGTCGTTTTAGTAGTATAACTACGCTTAGTAAATAAGCTAGCTATACGCTTAAGACTAGTTTAGGATAAAAGGATACCTTACTTAAGTAAGTAAGAAGTAAAACGAATCTTATAAAGCCGTATAATAAAGAAAGGCGGTAAAAAGCTAAAGAAGGAGTTTCTTATAGCTTAAAAAGGCTAGCTAAGTAGCTATAACTTTTAAGTAAACGAAAAAGCGGTCTTCTTACCGAAGATCGTAAAAGCCTTTAAAAAAGCATAAGAGGAAATAGCTACTTAAGTAGTTTAAATAAAAGCATAACGCGCGGCCTTTATAACTTAATACAAAACTCTTTAACTAAGAGAATTAAGCGGTTAGGCTTAAGTATAAGACTTAAAGGCTACTATAAGTTATAAGAAACTAGAACTTACTATACTTAGGGTAATTAGTTATTTTAATAATAATATACCGCCGGTTACCTTAAGTAATAAGGCCCCTTTAGCTTTATAGTATACTTATTTAAATTCTCTCCGCCGCTTACCCTCTCTCCTTTCCTTTCTTCTTTTTATAACTATATTTCCCTTTACTACTAGCTATAGCCCGCTATACCTCGCCTCCTCCTATATATATAACCTTTACTACCTTAAGCTTACGATCTTTATACTCCCGTTTTAAGTCCTTTTATCGTTTAACGTCTTTTATAGCTAAGACTAGCTATTCTATAACTACTTTTCTAGCCCGCTCTCTTATAAGCCCTTATACTTTTAATATAAAGGATATAAATAAGCTCTTAAGCTTTATAAAAACGAGGTGGCTATCTTTTATAGCCTTAAGTCTTTTAACGAGAGTAAAAACCTTTAAGTTTAAGCTTTAATATAAACCTATACCGCTTTCCGTAGCCGCGCTTAAGCTAACGGATTTAACTTAAATTATAGTACTATAAAGGACGGCCTATACTACCCTCTTTAAATACTTAACTTAAACGACTTACCTCCCGGCCTTATACTATAACGAGGTCTAAACGGCCGGTTTCGCGGTAACTTAGCTATACCGTTTACTTAGCTCTTACTATTTAAAAGCCCCCGCCGCCTATATATTTTTTAAGGTATAGCCGGAAATCTTTATTAATAAAATAACTAGCCGATACTTAATGCCTTAAGGTTAGCTAACCTCGCTATAGTCTTAAGATTTATAGTAGCCGCTATAGCTAGCGGAAACCCGCTTTAGCTAAACGATTAAAACGATGTTTACGCCGTCCTTAACTATATATTTAAAGCCTAGCTTAACTAGTTTATAGCTAGGTTTATAGCGGCGTCTTAAGCTATTATAGCTAAAACCCTATTTCGCTTTATACGTAGTTTAGCCCGTGCTATAAAATCCCCTTCTTAGCTTATAGCCGCTATAGGCCTTAAAGACTTATTTAGTCCTGCTTAGCAAACGCTCTTCCCGCCCGCCGCTACGCTTAGCTTAGCTATATAAAGGCATATAAGCGCTTTACTATAGTCTATCCGCTGTCCCTCCTTAACCGGAAGAGATAGCGATAACTAGCTTTACGATATATTCCGCCGCTTAATCTTATAAGAGCTGCTAGTAGTAACTAATATAATCTTTAACGGACTTAGCTTTATAGGCCTATACTTTAGCAATAAGATTATAATAATTAAGAGTTTCTACCTAGCTATAAACTACGCTAAGTTTTACTTATAGGCCTATAAAAAGTCTAAATATAACTTAACTTAAACTTAAGTAATAAAGTTCTTAGGCTTTAATATCCGCTTTATTAGCCGTATTAACTATACGCTTTATATTCTTACTTTTAAGGCCCCCTCTATATAAAGGTTCTTCGAGACTATTAAGTATATTTAGAACTTTAAAAGCGAGGAGTTAGGTATTAAGGCTATTAAAGACCTTATTACCCGCTTTTAAGCGGGAATATAAACGTTTAATACCTTAGTGCTAACTATACTTATTAATATTAGCGGGACGGCCTACCCTTACCTTAATACCTTCTTAGTAGCTAAACGCGCGTTAATTGGTAAAAAGGCGTAAGTAATAGCGCTATATAAGGAGGATAATAAGTTAAAAAGCCTAGCGATAAAAAGCAGGGGATAACTATAATAGCGGTAGTAAGTAAGATATAATATCTCGCTTATAAGCGGCTTATAAGGCTAGTAAGTAAAACGGGAGACTTAGCAGAGGATTAAAAAACGGTATAAGAAGGGTAAGTAAGATAATAATATAAGATAAGGCTTAAATAAAGCTAGTCTCTTATAACGTATCCCGCTAAGGAACTTAAGCCTTCCTTAGCGCGGAGACTCCTTACTGCTTAATAAGGGCCCGAACACACGCCTTAAAGGAAAGTCGGAAAACTTTACTATAAGTTTTAGCTAAACGCGCTAATCGCCTTAATAAGGACGAAGCTATATAACTAAATATAAGATAAAGATCTATAATAAAGCCGCTAACTAACTATCTTAAGCTACTTAGCTATTATTAGCCGGATAGGCCGAAAAAACTATTAAAAGGATAAAAATAGCGTACTATTAATATAGCGTAAAGATGTTACTACGAAGCTATTACTTAGCACCCCCTTTACTTTATTCTTACTTTAAACTAATAAGGATATTAGCTTTTCTTTCTTACTTAAAGGAGTTATTATAGAATTTAAACGGCTATACTTAAACTCCTTACTTTACTCTTAAGGAAGCCTTATAAAACCCCGCGATAAGAACGCTTAAAGCATATACTATAAAGGCTCGCCTAAGGAGATATAACGAATATTACTAGTTAAACCCCGCTAAGGTCTTTAAGATAATACTAAGGAGGGTTAAAAGCTTACTTAACTATAGTTTACGATATCTTTAATTATAAGAGATACTATAAAAACTATTAAGCGGATTCCGCTAGTATCTTTAAAGGATTTTTAAGGATTTCCGCGGGATATCCTAATTATATTCCGACCTGTTTTTAACTATAAAAGCACCCCGGAAAATATAGGATAAACCTTACCGCGATTTTTAAAGGATATCTAAGGATATTTAAGGGATTTCCTTAACTATAGTCTATAGTGTTTTTAACTAAGCCTATACCTAGTTTATTAAGCAATTTTATAAGGATATCTACGGTTTATCTATATACTACGGATAGTATAGTTAAAAATCCTTAAAATTAGCTTAAAGTACTAAGTATAAAGTAGCTAGCTATATCTTTAAGAATAGATAAGCTTTTTACTATTTCTAAACCCCTATATACGTTTATATATAGTAATTAGTCCGTTATACTAGCCCGACGGGCGGTAATTAGTCCGTAGTACCGGCCTTAACTAGCGGTAATTAGTCCGTAGTACCGGCCTTAACTAATAGTAATTAGTCCGCGCCTTGTCCCCTTATCCTTACGCCGTAGGGCGTAGCACTTATACTAAACTAATATACTAATAGCTTTTTAATTTAGCCTTAATAACTTTATTTCTTAAGTAATTTACGTAGCTTTAAGCAAACTTATTATAAGAATAAGAATAAATAATAGTCTTAAGTTTTTTAGTAATTCCTTATATTTATAAAACTAAGAACTCTTATAAAAAAAAGCTAAGTCAGCTATTACTTATACTTAAGCCGCTATAAAAGATAGATACGATAATATTAAAGGCCTATATATACTTAGTTTAATAGTATATAGCTTAATAATATTTATTTAAAGCTAAGAAAGGAAAGGGGAAATCTTTATTTAAGCTATATAGCTTTTTACTTTATAAAAGTCGCTTAAATAGCCTATACTTAAGTTAAGTTTAAGTTTTAATTAAGCTAAGTTAAGGTAAAGTCTTATATAACTTCGGCTATATATTAGCCTAACTTTACGCTATTTACTATAATATAACTATAGCTTATCTTATAGTATAACTTATAATACTATCCCTTTTTTAAGTTATTATATACTTAAGTATATAACGTTGCTACCCCGCTTACCGCTTTATACTTAATATTAACTAGTATAGTTATCCTTTTTATGCTTATAATTATACGTTAATATATCTCCTTAAATAACGTAACGCTATAATATTAAATACGTTATACTCTCGCTTATTTACGCCGCTATATTGTCTTTAATAACGCCGGGGTAATATAACGTGCCCCCTTCGCTTACTATTATTATTAGTCCTTAAAGCACGTCTTACTTTCTTTATGTTTATAGTCTTTAAGTATAAATACCCTTTTTCTCTCCTTCTCTCTTTTTTCTCTTTTCTTCTTTTTTAATTATTAATCTTCTTTTACGCGCGCCCTTTCTTATAATAAGTCTATTACGCCGCGCCTTAATATATTTACTATAGTCCTTTATACTTTATTTCCTATTAGCATATAAGCGTCTTTTTATACTATGCCTTTTAGTACGCTTAGTAACTATACGCTACCGCCTTTATATTAGTCTTTACGCCCGCTATTATCGCTTAGTAAGTAAAGCGCAATACGCTATACTACTATATAGCGCCCCCCTTACTTTACGTATATTAAACGTATAGCGCTTCTTAATATAGATACTTAGTATAAGGCTTATTAAAATTAAGCCTTACCTTAAGCCCGTAATTATTTTGCTTATACCCGCGTTAGTTTATACTATTTACTTATACGTCTTTATTTTTAAACTATATATAATATAACGTAAATACGATATTAGTATATTAATAATAAGGTTACTACTATAAACGCGTTTTAAGACTATATATCTTAAAGAACGTTTAAAGATTATCGTACTAACTTATATATACGTTCTCTAATCTTTTATAAATACTAATTAAAAGGATATCGCTAATTACTACTATAATATATAAAGTTAGCTTATACTACTACTATAGCGCTTAGCTTAAATATACCTTAACGTTTAAGGTTAATTTATTAATATTAGCTATTAATAAGTAGTTTCTTTAAATTAAAGTATAGTTCTTTATATATTCTATCTATATTTACTTTATATCTTATTATATCTTATTATATCCTACCTTTTTCTTATTATTATCTATGCTTAATATACGTTTTTAGTATATTTTCGTTATGCTTATCGTTTAGAATTATTTTAATATCCGCTAAGCATATTTTAAAACTCCTTCTTATTTTTCTTAGCTTTCTCCTTTTTTTCCGCTATCTCTTTTATCCTTTTTTTTACTTCCCGGATTAGCTTATTACTATTCCCCCGCCTTAGCTTTATTGTTTTTTATTTTATTACTATACTATTCTTTAAACTTTTTTAAGGCGATTATATTTTAAAAGTTATTAATTAATTACTAAGTTAAGTTAGTATACTTATACTACTTTATAAGAACTTAGCGTTATGTTCTTTTTTTAATCTATTTTTATTAAGCTTATTAAATCCTCTTTATAACATACTTTAGTTTATCGTTTTCCCCGATTACTAATAATAGCTAGTAGTTATTAACTACTTAGCTAAGTAAAGGGTTATTCGCTATATAGTAAAGGACTTTTCTATATAGCTTTTTATACACCCTCCTTAATATATTAAGTTTTATTATATATAGGCTAACTACTTGTCTTATAATATACGTTTAGTATAGCTAATTAAGCTTCTAATAAGGCTTATTTATAATATACTTTCTTATATTTAACTATACCTTATCGCTTACTTAAAGTCTCTTTACTAGTATATATAATTAGTTTACTATATTTTCTTATTTTACTTATAACGCGGCGATCGCCGTTTAAAGAAAGTTAGCGACCTCCTTTATCTTTTATATAAAGTCTTATATACTTTTTACGTTTAGTATAAGCGGTCCCTTTTTTTATATAATTTTAATTAGCTTAATATTATATTTATATATAGCGAAAAAAGGGCTTATACTTATCGTTAATACTAATTAAGTACTTAGTGCTACTTAAGCGTAAAGTAGCTATACCCCTTAATCGTCTTACTTATAGTAAACGTATATATAAAGGTAGGCCTATACTTCTAAGTTTATACGCTCTATCGCCTTATTAGTTTGCGGGTAATAAGCTAAACTTAGTTTTCTTAAAACCTTAGTTTATTAGTAAAATTCTTATTAAAATTACCTTATTTAGTTCGTCTTTTAATTTAAGATAATAAACTTTAGTATTTTATAAAAGCGGAAATAAAAATATAAGAACTTAGTAATATATACTACTACTCTTATTATAAGCATCCCTTTTAGCATTATTGCCTTTATTAGCTTATCCGTTATTACTTATAGGTTCCTTAAGCCTTTAGTCCTTATTAAAAACAGCTTAACTATAAAGTCTATTATTAAGTATGCGAATAGCTATATAAGGGGCAGTAATAGCTAAAAGAGCCCTTTTTAAAGTTGCTTTTAAATATAGCCTTTACTACATAGCTTATAGTTTATAATAAGCTAGTATACTATTAATAACTAGCTTAGCTAAAAAAGCTTTTAAGCTAATATTATAAGCGTCCCCTTATGCTTTAAGTATCTTATTACTATTAAGTTTTATATTTCCTAAGCGATTAATACTTAGCTTATTTAGCTTTTTGTCCCCCCCTTCCTTAAAGTATTAATCCTTACTTAGCACTTAAAAGCGGTCCTTAAAGTAAAGGCGCCCTTTTATGTTAATAATATACCTACTTACTTAAACTTTTAATTACTATTTTAAAGTAAGGAACTTACCGCTATTCCGCACTACTAAAAAATACTACTTAATACTTCTTATCTTTTTATAATGTTATAACTTATCGCTTTTATATCTCTTACTTATTAAATATAAAAGCCGGTTATACTTATTTATAAAGTATATCTTAGCTTAAGTTTTAATTTAGTTTTAGCTAAACTCCCCCTTAATTCACCTTACTTTTATCTTAAGTATAGGATTATTTGCTTTACTTATATAAGCGATAAACCTTATATTTTCCTCCTTTACTTATATTATCGCAATAATCCGCTCTTTTTATATTAATCGTTATAAAAGGTTTATATATTTATAGCTAAGAGAGACTTAACGTCTTATTTATCGCGCGCTATTAAAGATTATTTAAACTATATATCTTATCTTCTTTTTATTAAATGCCCCTTTTAGCTTATTTTAATTATAGCGCGATAAAGTATAAAGTATTACTGCTAACCTCTTTAAGCGGTACTTTAATTTAAATTTCTATAAAGCGAGTTTTATTACTTATTTACTTTACCTTTTATTTAACTTCTTTTTTATTATAAAGTACTTTAAATTCTTATAGTTTATTAGCACTATAAATACAAGTATATTATTTAACTTTACCCCTTAAAAGTCTAAGTATTATATAATTGCAAGCAACTCCTTATTATAAATTAAGTAGTTATACTTTATTGTATTAAGTTATTTTAAAAAAAAGCTTATTAAGTATTATATCCTATTTAGTCTTACTTATATTAGTATACTGCTTATTACGTACTAAAGGTAGTCCGCCTTTAAGTATATCTTTTTTTTTAAGTTGTATAGCTATAATATTAGCATATTATAAAATGCTTTTAAAATAAATTCGAACGCGGCTTCGTGCTTATTAGTTTATAAAGAACTCGCGTTCTTTTTAAAAAAGCGATTTAAGCACCTTAAGGCCTTAATATAAAGTAGGATAAAAACATAATAATAATTTATAAACTTAAAAAAGCTCCGAACGCCCCTTATATTCCTTAGCGCTTACTATATTTAAATAGCTTAGATTTTCTTAAAGTTATATTAAACCTTACCCTTAGCTTTTATAATAAAACTTAAGTACTTTACTTCTTTTATTATAAAGTCGTATTTTTATAGGTTTAGTATAAGGCCTGCTTTTTATAGCTTTTTACGTACCTTCGCTACCTTATTTTAGTAGTCGTAAAGCTACTTTAATAAGTAAATTAAAACGTTATTTATATACGCTATAATAAACTTATAAAGGTAGTCTTTTAGCACTTAGTTAATATAGCGTTAAAAAGGTAGCTAGCGTTTTTATAAGGCTAAATAAGTATACTTACTACTTAAATTGTCCGAAGTTTATTTAAAAGGCCGTCTTAAACTTATAGCCCTCCGCGATTTTAATCTTATAAAACGCTATAATAATATCGTGTTTTATAAACTAATATACCTTTACTAATATCCTTAGCGTTTTTATAATTAATAGTAATATATACCGATCCTTTTAATAATTATATTTAAAGCTTAGTAATTATAATAAACGTATAAGCGGCTATCGGCCTTCTTTATAAATAATACTAGCGCCGTAGCTAATAAGCTACTTAAGCGGATAAGGTTTGGTTTTAGTAACTTATTTAAAGTCTTTTAAAAAATAAAAAGTTCTTTCTTTAATATATTATAAAGGGGCCTTTATAGTAATAGCGGTTCCTTACTATCTTTATTTAAGGTAAGGTAGATCTTATAATCTACGCTTAGTCGGAATAAGGTCTACTTAAGTGCTATTATAAGTATAAAAAGGTCTAAATAAGCTTATACTGCTTAGGCCGGGATATAGTCCGCTAAGTTAATAGGCGTTTTTAACTAAAAAGCCCTTTTTATATCCTTTATTATAATTACCTTTACGTTAAGCGCTTATCGTCGCCCTTAGCTATCTTTTTAAGGCCTTTCTTATTAGCACTCCGCCGCGAAGATAAAGGCGCTTACTAGCTTCGCTTTTTAGATATTTATAATCTTTATAGCTTACTTTAATCCTAAAAGACCGATTTAAGTCCCCGCTTTTTTATTTTAAATCCGGTCCCTCTTAGTATTATAAACTACCTTATTCTTCTTTATTTATAGTCTCCTTAAAAACACGTTATAGCTTAACTTTAGTACTATATAAGCGAATATCTATTTTAAGTGCTTATAAATCTTTATTTTAAACGCTATAATCCTTTTTATTTAAAGCGTTAATACGTCTTTTAAAAAAGGCCGTAGTAGCCTCCTTATCTTATTTATAAAGGGTATTTATAGCTTTATCGCTACCCCCTTACTTATTATAATATAGTAGTTATAGCTTATATTTATAAGTACGTTAAGCCCTTTCTTCTTATTAATACTAACTTTAAGTAGTACTAAGTTTAGTATAAAGTGCTTTTTTATTAACCTTTAAGCTATTTACTATTTCTCTTTCTCTTTTAGCGCTTAACTTTATACTAAGGTTCCTCTTTTCTTAAATTAAAATCTACTTTAATTACCTTCTTAGCTATAATTATAGCTACTTATAAGGTTCCTTCCTTTTTCTTTTTATAAAAGTAAGCAATATGCTTTATTATCCTATAAGTAAAATACTTTTATATATTAAGCCGGCTTTATCCTTCTTTTAGCTAAGTTATAGCGTTAGTTTTTATTACGAAACGTAAGATATAAGCGCTCTAGCTACTTATATATCGGTATATAAGATATAAGCATATAGACGATAATTAGCGTCCCGACCTCTAACTAAGGCCGGGGCGAGACCTTTTAGCAGTGCGGTATTATCGCACTATTCTTCCGTAGCAAATAGAGGCAATTCCTTTAGCGTAGGTTCGATCCCCGCGCGAGAAAGTAGACCTATAAGTCCGTACGGAAATAAGGCTCCCCTTAGGCGCGTGTAATAATATAAGCGTGCGTAGCTTCTAGCTACCGGCTTAATAAACTAGGGAGGTCCCGTCTTATAGATAACGAGGACGTTATTTTCTTTCCTTTTAAGGCGGCAATTATTACGGAACGTAAGATATAAGCGCTCCGGCTACTTATATATTAGTATATAAGATATAAGCATATAGACGATAATTAGCGTCCCGAGCCCTAACTAAGGCTAGGGCGAGACCTTTTAGCAGTGCGGTATTATCGCACTGTTTTTTTATAGTAGTTTTACTTATTTAAGTATTGCTTTTTAAGTCTTTTTAGTCTTAAGTCGCCCCCTTTATCGCTTTTTTTTAGCTTTAAAATAGCTACTTAATTTACTAAAACCTTTTTAGCTTTACTATAATTTATACTATATAATTAGTATATACTAAGAAGCTTAAGGTTAAAAAGTCGATTATTATAAGTACTTCCTTAAAGTAAAAGCTTAAGGTGCTTTTTAAGAATACGATTTATATATTATATAGCTACGACCCTCTTTTTACTTCGAAAAGCCTTTATTTAAACTTAAGGAAGAACGCCGTAAATATTAAGTTCTTGCTTTATTTAATTATATAAATAGCCCCCGCCGCCCGCGATTAAATATTAATATTAAAGTAAATCGAATTAAGGTACTTAAAGAATTCTTATTAATCGTAACCTTAATTTATATAAGTACTATAATAAGTCGCTATAGCTTGCTATAGCCTTAGATCTAAATAGTTTTAAATAAAGTAAAAAACCTCCTTTAAGCTTAAGAAGAAGTCTTAGTCGATCTCGCACTTTTCTTATATATATCGTGCTTAAAGCGTAAAGTAGCGATACTAACTATCGAACTTTCTTAGCACTAAAAGTAGCTTTTACTAGTCCTTTTTCTTTTTTACTTCTTCCTTTATTATAAGTATTATAGCCTTTATTATTATATTATAAGGTACTATTAAGCTACCGGTTCGTAAGCCGGCCCCTCCTTATATATATATTACTATATATCTTTTAGCTTTTATATTAAAGCTTTAAACTAGCTTATTAGCTATTAAATCTATTCCTAGCTTACTAAATCTTAGTAGCTCGTTTTAACGGCCTTTATATATAGCGAGAGGATTGCTTATTTAACCTTAAGTTAGATATTAGCCTCCCTTAGCCCTTTTTCTTACCCTCTTTAAGTATAGCCCTTTTATACTAAGTAGCCTTTTTACTTACGCTATATTATTATAAGTAATTCTATTTTTAAGTTATATAACCTTATATAAAAAGAGCTTTAAATATATAAAGGGCTTATATATACTTAGTTTAGTAGTATATAGCCGAATAATTGTTTATTTAAAGCTAAGGAAAGAAAGAGGAAATCTTTATTTAAGCTATATACCTTCTTACTTTATAGGAGTTGCTTAAGTAGCCCGTACTTTAGTTAAGTTTAAGTTAAGGTCGGGCTTAGTTTAAGTAAAGTCTTATATAACTTTAGCTATACGTTAGCTTAACTTTAAGTTATTCGCTATAGTATAACTATAGCTCTTATTATAACATAGCCTATAATAGATAAGAAATACCGCTTATTAAAATTTAAGCCTAGCTATTAAGTTAAGCTATAGCTTAGTAAAGGTTATTATATTAAGAATAGTAAACCGGCGAAACTTAAAAAGAGATATACTAGGCCGTTTAAAGTTACTATTTATATAAAATAGCTTATATACTAATTAAATATAAAAGGGTCTTTTAATATCTATCCGGTCGTTTTAATAGTATAACTATAGCTAGTAAACGAGCTAGCTACGCGCTAAAAGTTATTTTAAGATAAAAGAATACTTTTCTTTTATAAATAAAAAGTTAAATAAATCTTATAAAGTTATATAATAAAAAGAAGCGGCGGAAAGTTATAAAAGAAGTTTTTTATAGTATATAAAGGCTAGCTAAGTAGCTATAACCTTTAAGTTAAGAAAAAAGCAGTCTTCTTATTAAAGATTATAAAGGCTTTTAAAAAGGTATAAAAGCAGTTAACTACTTAAGTAGTTTAGATAAAAGTATAATAAGCGGCCTTTATAACTAAATATAAATCTTTTTAGCTAATAAAATTAAGCGGTTAAGCTTAAGTATAAGACTTAAAGGCTATTATAAGTTATAAAAAACTATAACTTCCCGCGCTTAAAGTAATTAGTTATTTTAATAATAATACGCCGCCGTTTACTTTAAGTAATAAGGACTTTTTAGCTTTATAGTATACTTATTTAAATTCTCTTTACCGCTTAACTTCTTTCTTTTCCTTTTTTTTTAATAACTATACTTCTTTTAGTCGCTAGTCTTAGCTTACTATGCTTTACTTACTCTTATATATATAGCCTTTTTTACCTTTAGTTTATAATTCTTATACTTTTATTTAAAGTCCCTTTATTATTTAATACTTCTTATAGCTAAGACTAGCTATTCTAAACTACTTTTCTAGCCTGCTTTTATTTAAGCCCTTATACCTTTAATATAAAGGATATAAGCGGGCGCTTAAGCTATATATAAATAAGTAGGCTATACTTTATAGCTTTAAGTCTTTTAGTTAAAGTTAAAACCTTTACGTTTAAGCTTTTATATAAACCTATACTGCTTTTTATAACCGCGCTTAAGCTAATAAGCTTAACTTAAATTACTGCCTTATAAAGAATAGCTTATATTACCCTCTTTAAACGCTTAACTTTAACGACTTACTTTTAAGCTTTATACCGCCGCGTAGTTTAAATAGCCGCTTTTACGGCAACTTAGCTATACCTCTTACTTAGCTTTTATAGCTTAAAAGCCCCCGCTGCTTATATATATTTTTTAAGTATAGCTAAGAACTATTATTTATAAAATAACTAGCTAATACTTAACGCTTTTAAGCTAGCTAACTTTATTTTAGTCCTAAGATTTATAGTAGCTATTATAGCTAGTAAAGACCCGCTTTAGCTAAACAACTAAAATAATATCCGCGCTTTTCTTAACTATATATTTAAGGCCTAGCTTAATTAATTCGTAGCCGGGTTTATAATAGCGTTTTAAGCTACTATAATAAAAACTCTATCTTGCTTTATATATAGTTTAGCCCGCGTAATAAAGTCCCCCTCTTAGCTTATAGCCGCTATAAGCTTTAAAGACCTTTTTAGTCTTACTTAGTATACGCTTTTCCCTTTAGCCGCTATACTTAGCTTATCTATAGAAAGATATATAAGAGCTTAATTATAGTCTATCCTCCCCCCCTCCTTAACAAAAGTAGATAGTAACAATTAAGCTCGCAATATATTTTCCCGCTTAATTTTATAAGAGCTACTAATAGTAATTTATATAATCTTTAACGGGCTTAGCTTTATAAAACTATATTTTAGTAATAAGATTATATTAATTAAGAGTCTCCGCTTAGCTATAAACTATAAAAAGTTCTACTTATAAGCTTAAAAGAAATTTAAGCGCGACTTAACTTTCTTTTTAGCAATAAAGATTTTAAGGTTTTACGTCCGCTTTATTAGCTATACTAACTACGCGCTTTATATTCTTACTTTTAAGACCTTTTTTATAAAAAGGGGTTTAAAGACTATTAAATATATTTAGAACTTTAAAAGCAAGGAATTAAGTATTAAAGCTATTAAGAACCTTATTACCCGCTTTTAAGCGGGAATATAAACGTTTAATACCTTAATATTAACTATTCTTATTACTATTAAGAAAATAACTTAGCTTTACTTTAATACCTTCTTAGTAGCTAAACGCGTATTAGTTAATTAAAAGGTATAAGTAGTAGGACTATATAAAAAGGATAATAAGTTAAAAAGTCTAGCTATAAAAAGCGGGGGATACTTATAATAGCGGTAGTAAGTAAGATATAATATCTCGCTTATAAGCAGCTTATAAAGCTAATAAGTAGTTTAAAAGAATTAATAAGGGATTAAAGAAAGTCTAAAGAGTAAGTAAAATAAGAATTTAAGATAAGGCTTAAATAAGCTAGTTTTTTATAATATATCCCCCTATAAAAAGAAAAGTTTTCTTTAATATAAAGACTGCTTATTATTTAATAAACGCTTAAACGTATACTTAAAAAGAATTCGGAAACCTAATTACTAACTTTAACTTAACACGCTAATTGCTTTAATAAGATAATAAACGTATAGCTAAATAAGTAATAAAAACTTATAATAAAACATTTATTTACTATTTTAAGCTACCTAACTATACCTAGCCGGATAGGCCGAAAACTTAATAAAAGGATAAAGATAGTATACTATTAATATAGCGTAAAATTGCTATTATAAAGCTATTACTTAGCGCCTTTTTTAATTGATTTTTACTTCGTACTAATAAAGATATTAGCTTTTTTTTTACGTAAAGGAGTTATTATAAAATTTAAACGGCTATACTTAAACTCCTTACTTTACTTTTAAGGGGCCTTATAAAACCTTATAGCGGGAACGCTTAAAGCACGCGCTATAAAGGCTCGCTTAAAGAGATATAATAAATATTATTAATTAAACCCCGCTAAGGCTTTTAAGAAATAACTATAAATACTAAAAAGCCTATCTAACTATAGTTTATAACGTTTTTAATTATAAAAGATACTATAAAATTTATTTCATAGATTTTATTAGTATTTTTAAGGGATATTTAAGAATTGCCGCGGGATATCTTAACTATAGTTTAGTTTATTTTAAACTAAGAAAGCGCTTTAAAAAATTTAAAATAGACTTTACTTCGGTTTTTAAAGGATATTTAAGGATATTTAAAGGATTTCCCTAATTATAGTTTATAGTATTTTTAACAAAGTTTATACTTAGTTTTTTAAAAAATTCTATAAGGATATTTATAGTTTATTTATATATTAATAATAAATAGTAAGATAATATAGTTAAAAACATTTAAAATTAGCTTAAAGAACTAAGTATAAAGTAGCTAGCTATACTTTAAATAAAAGATAAGCTTTTTACTATTTATAAACCTTTATATATGTTTATATATAGTAATTAGCTTATTATACTAGCTTAACTAGCGGTAATTAGTTTATAAAACTAGCTTTAATTAGTAGTAATTCGTCCGTAATACCGGCCTTAATTAATAGTAATTAGTCCGCGCCTTAGCCCTTTATCATTATACTATAAAACGTAGTAATAAATATATGCTTTTTCATCTTTAAAGCTTTATAGCTTTTATATATTTTATATAAAATATACTTACTTTATAATAAAGGCTTTATTAACTTTTAATACCTATATATATTATAAGTCTTTATATAAGTACTAGAAAGACTTAAATAATTTATAAATTAAAATATAAGTATATTAAGCTTTTTATATACTATATATATTATAAAAGTATACTTTTAGACTTTTTTTACTTAAAGGGGGTATTTATAAAACTATAAAATAAAGATTAAATTAAAAATATACTTTTTAGTTTTATACTTAAACTAAGAGTATAAGGCGGGAGGAAGGCACTAAGACATAAAAGGGAAAAAGGTAGCGAGAAGAGTAAGTTTAAATTGCTTAAAGGTTTAAGTTTAAGCTAGAAAGAAGAGAGGAAAAGAGAGTCTTTTATAGTCGTAGAGAGGTGTTAGCCGGATTATTACTATGCCGTTTCGGCGTTTTATAGTTATTCCGGTCCGCCGGATTATTATTATTTCTCTCCGGGCTATAAAGTAGACTTTTCTGCTTATCCTTTACTAGTACTAAGTTTATATTCGTCTTCTATTAGCGTATTAAAAGCTATTAAATTCTAGTGAAATATTGCTTATATAATGTATTAGCTAGGGTATATTATAGGATTTAGCGAAATCTTTATCCACTATCGAGATAAGCTAGTATAAGAATTTTACTTCTTTACACTTAAATATACTTTTAGTTATTAGAATAAGCGCTATAGTTAGCTCGTAGTATTAGATAAAAGATTAGCTTTATAAGCTTATATTTAAGTATAAAAATGTATTAAAAGTAAGATAAAGAAATTAAATAATATAAAAAGGATTAATAAGGCTTTAATAACATAGTATAGTATATAAGTATAAAAAAACGGAAATATAGTACAAGTTCTACTAGTATAATTATAAATTAAGTAAAAAATAAAATTAAAGTCTTATAACTATAATAGTAAAATACTTCGCCTTATAATATATAAAAAAAGGATAAGAAGAAAACTAATAACTACTAGTTAAAGCTAGTACTATAAACTAATTACTACTAGTTAGGCTAATATAATAAACTAATTATAAAACGTAAAGATATATAAAGGTTTATAAATAGTAAAAAGCTAATCTTTTTTAAGGTACATTTAGCTTATTTATACTTAGCTCTTTAAGTTAATTTTAAAGATTTTTAAATATCCTAAATAGCTGTTTTTTATAAGTATATAAATAAACTATAAGTATCTTTATAAAATAACTTAATAAACTAAGTATAAGCTTAATTAAAAATACTATTAATTATAGTTAAGAAAATCCTTAAAATATCTTTTAATATTATTTAAAAATCTTAATAAAGTTTTTTTATATCTTATAAAGTAATTCCTTAATAAAGAATAAGTCGAACTATAATTAAAGCATCTTAAAAGAATTTTTAGATGTTCTTTAAAAATATTAATTAAATCTGCTAAGTAGTTTTTAAAGTAATTCTTATAGTTAAAACGTTATAAACTACTACGCTTTATAGTATAAAGATAAGGGCATAAAGCGCGGACTAATTAACGCTAGTTAAGGCTAATATTATAAATTAATTACTACTAGTTAAGCTAATATAATAAACTACTTCTTATCTATAAATATATATTAAGGTTTATAAGAAGTAAAAAGCTTATATTTTTTAAGGTATAGCTAGTTACTTTATACTTAGTTCTTAAAGCTAATTTTAAGGAGTTTTAATTATATTAATCCACGATTAATTATTAATATATAAATAAACTATAAATATCCTTATAAAGTCACTTAATAAACTAAGTAAAAGCCTAGTCGGAAATGCTATAAGCTATAGTTAGGGAAATCCTTAAAATATCCTTAAATATTCTTTTAAAATTACGGTAAAGTCTATCTTATATTCTTTAAAGTAGTTCTTTAATTAAAAATAAGCTAAACTATAATTAAGATATCTTATATTGTTAAGGGCCTGCGTGTACTTAGTTTAGTAGCACGTGGCCGAATAATTGTTTATCTAAAGCTAGAGAAGGAAAGAGGAAATCTCTATCTAAGCTACGTAGCTTCGTACTTTATAGGGGTCGCTTAAGCAGCCCGTACTTAGGTCGAGTTCGGGTTAAAGTCGGGCCGAGTTTAGGTAGAGCTCTATGCGACTTCGGCTACATGTCGGCCCGACTTTAGGTTATTCGCTATAGTGCAACCACAGCTCTTCCTACGGCACAGCCCGTAACATATAGAAATCCTTAGATATTGTTTGAAAATACTAATAAAATCTATTTAGTAGCTTTTATAGTGTTTTTTATAGTTTAAAATATTATAAACTATAGTAAAATAAGCCTTTAAGTATATATAGTTATATTTTTAAAACCTTAGTAAGGTTTATTTAATAATATTTATTGCGTCTTCTTAAGTAAGTCTTTATAGCGCGTGCTTTAAGCGTTCTTACTATAAGGTTTTATAAGGCTTTTTAAAAGTAAAGTAAGGAGTTTAAGCATAGCTATTTAAATTTTATAATAACTGCTTTAAGTAAAAAAAAAAGCTAACGTCCTTATTAATTAAAAGTAAAAAGAAAGTAAAGGGGGCGCTAAGTAATAGCTTTATAGTAGCGTTGTTATGCTATATTAATATGATATTGTCCTTATTCTTTTTATAGTTTTTCGGCTTCTCTAGCTTATATTAATAAAGTAATTTAAGATAATAAGTAAATAGCGTTATTATAAATCTTTTTTACTTATTTAGTTATTTATTTTTATCTTATTCAGGCAACTAGTATTTCCGGCTAAAATTAATAATAAGGTTTTTAACATTTTTTTAAGCGTACGTTTAAGCGTTTATAAAATAGTAAGGATTTTTTATATTAAGGGATATTTCTTTTTATAAAACACGTAATAAAAGACTAGCTTATTATTATAGAATCTAAACAGCTATGCTTAAACTCCTTACTTTACTTTTAAGGAGCTTTATAAAACCTTATAATAAGAACGTTTAAAGTATATACTATAAAAGCTTACTTAAAGAGATATAATAGATATTACTAGTTAGACCTTACTAAGGTTTTTAAGATATAACTATAAAAGCTTAAAAGCATATTTAACTATAGTTTATAATATTTTTAATTATAAAAACACTATAAAAACTACTAAGCAGATTCCGCTAGTATCTTTAAGGGATATTTAAGGATTTCCGCGGAATATCTTAATTATAGTTTAACTTATCTTTAACTATAAAAGCACCCCGGAAAAGATAAGATAGACTTTAAAGCGATTTTTAAGGGATATTTAAGGATATTTAAGAGATTTCCTTAACTATAGTTTATAGTATTTCTAACTAAGCTTATACTTAGTTTATTAAGTAATTTTATAAGGATATTTATAGTTTATTTATATACTAATAATTAATAAAAGAATAGTATAGTTAAAGATCCTTAAAATTAGCTTTAAGAACTAAGTATAAAGTAGCTAGCTATACTTTTAAGAAAAGATAAGCTTTTTACTATTTTTAAACCCTTATATATATTTTTATATAGTAATTAATCCGTTATACTAGCTTGATTAGCGGTAATAAGTTTTTAGTATTAGTCTTATTTTATAGTAATTAGTTTATAGTACCGGCCTTAACTAATAGTAATTAGTCTATGCTTTATCCCCTTATTTTTATACTATAAGGCGTAGTAAATAGTAGGAATTCCTACTTATTAAAACGGAAATCCCTTAAATATCCGCTAAGCTAAAGGCGACTATATTATATAATTAAGTACTTATCTTATAAGAAGGTAAATACTAAACGATATTTTCTTTAATAAGAAGCTCTTATTAGCTTTTAAGTTTAACCTTAATAATAAGTACCTTTTCCTTAACGCGCTTATTATAAAACTTTAAGATAAGTAGGCTATAAAAGGCGAAAAGGCCGCGGCTTACTAAGCATACTAGTTTATAAAATCTCCTTTACTCTTTTTAAGGTATTATACCGCAATAGCCTATAAAGCTAAATAAGATATAAAATAAGTCCCGCTTAGTTAAGCTAAGATTACTATCTTTTAAGAGGCAATTTGCTTTTAAAATACTAATAAATAATAAGTAATTAAGACGTAGTAAGCAATACCTTTAGTAAGCTAAACCTATCTATACTTAGCGTATAGATACTAAGACTAAGTATAGCTTTAAGCCCCTTAATAAAAATAGTAGTAATATTAAACGAATAATTTCTTAGTCTCTTTTAAGTATTAAGAAAAGAATACGCGCTTATAAAGCCTTTAGAAAAACCTTAACTATAAGCTAAGGATATAAAGAGATTTAACTTCTTAAGACCGCTAAAAGTATCTTTTAATAAAGTTTAAAAAGATAATAAAGCTAGTATATTTTAAGAAATAGACCGTTTTATTAACTTTATTTACTAAAACGCTAATAAAGGCAAGGTCTATTTAAATAAATTAGCTATTTAATTGCCCTCCTTCCTTTAAAGAAGTGCGGTAAAATAGTATTTTAAAGACGTTTTAAAACTATAATAAAAAGAGATTAGTAAGCTTAGTATCGGACTAAGCTAATAAATTTCCGCCTTATAAAAATAGTTTAAAATCCACTTAAATATAGCGATATAAGTCCTTATTAAGGAGCACTTTACTATGAAAATATAGTAGTAAAGTCTAACTTTAAGTCTTTAATCTACTAAAAGCTAGATATCTATTTATAAGAATCCTTATAACGTTTAGTAAGAAATAAAGATATTAATAAATAAATTAACAAATACGAGGAAATTCTTCTTTAGCTATAAGTTAAATATACTTAAGGATCTTAAAAGTACTTATTAACGCGAAATAAATAGGTCTAACTTATAAAAAGACGAGGGCTAACTAGCCGTGCCTTATATATACTTAAAGGATAGTTTAAGACGCCCTAGCTATTTATTAAGGGCTTACCGGGAATATAAGTTTTGTTCCTTAACCGCTTTATAAAGGCGAATAGACTATAAGCTTTATAGCGCTTACTAAGTTAAGGGAGAAACCCGTTTAAATAGCTAAGGATATAAGCTAAGGTCTTTTAGCTTAAAAAAAAGATACTTAAAGACTATATACTGGCTAACGCTAAAGCTAAAGTAAGTATACCCCGTAATTTAAAATAGAACTATAATTAAGACTAATAACTATTTAAAGAACAAAAAGTATAATATAAAAAGAGCTTAAATAAATACTAATAAAAGCTTAAAGAAAAATGCATTTTATATTATAGTAGACTTAGTTTAAAAGGCTAATAAAGTATATAGATTTTATAGTAAAATATTTCCTTTAAAGAATAAGCTTTACTAATATATCGAAGATAAATATCCTTTTAACCTTAGCTAAGATATTACTATATAAAGACGTAGCTTAATATATTAAGTAATTATTCGGAAGCTATAAAGCGTTTAGATTGTTAAAGCTTCTTTTAATATTTAACTATTAAGCTTTAATAAGCTATTATAATTTACTTATATAGGTCTATTAGTTTATAAAAAAAAGGGCCTAGGATAAGTATTAAAGCCTATATAAATATTAAAGTAGATTAAAGCCTTATTTAAGCTAACTTAGTAAAGACCTTTTAAGATATAACTATAAACTCTTCTTAACGAATTCTTATTTAAAGAGTAAGAAGAATAGCTGCTATTAAATAAGTAGAATTTACTACGTATATACTAAGAAGGCTAGATCGTAGCCTTATAGTTATAAAAGTAAGAATCGGCGCTTAAATAGTAAAACGCTTAGTAGCTAATATATTGCTTAGCTAAGATTTTCTAGTTTTTTATTAAGGGGACCTTATTAACTTTATATCGGTCTTATAAATTAAGGCCTATAAAGGGATTAAAGCTAAAGTTAAGATAATCTAGCTAAGCTTAATAATATATAAATAAGTAATTTACTTTATAACTATAATAAATTTAGCTAGTTTTAGCTACGCCTGATTTATATAAGTTAAAGAGCTTTTATTAAGGCGTAATATAATATTCTTTCTTAATAACCTTTAGTATACTTAGATAATAATATAAGATTATAAGAGCTTTATAGCAATTAACTATTTTAAGGAACTACTAGTACTCCGCTAAAGCTAAAAAGTAAGGATAATTATAGACCTTAATAAGTAGTTTAAGCTATATAAGGAGGTCGATACTATTACTCCTTTAGTAAAAATCTTTATAGAAAACCCGGATAAAATAAACCCCGCGAAAGACTTCTTATAAAAAGATCTTATAGTTAGCTATAAGCTTAAAATTAGCTAAACTAAGGACTTACTAAAACTTATTATTAATAAGGGCGTTTAGATTTACGCTAAAGTCTTAAGATACGCATTAAAGATTTAAGATATCTTTTAATTATTTCCTTACCTTTAAAAAGAAAAGGAAGTAGTATATATAAAAAAGTCTAAATATATATATATTCTCTTACTAAAAAGATAGCAATACTAATAAGTTATATTAAGATTATATTTACTATATAATAAGGATAAGAAGGTAGTAAATATATTATTTAGCTAGCGAACTAAATAAAGATAATTAAAATAAGTTTATAAGCTAACTTTATTTATAGCGCTAGTATTTATAGTATAGAAAATAGTAAATAAAAAAGAAAAGGGATAAGTAGTTATAGACCTTTAAGATATTAACGCTATTATTACCTTAAACGCTTACTAAATACCGCTTTAAAGCGATATAATTAAACGCCTATAAAAAAAGAAGTTTATTAATATAGTAAACGTATAATCGTTTTTTTACTAGTTTTTAGCTTATTAAGATTACTAAAAAAGGTTTTTAATTATAGGCTATCGCGGGCTAAAACGATTATTAATAATACTTATAAGCTTAAAAAATTTCTTTATATATATTTTAAAGTTTATTAATAACGTTCTCTATAAATAGTAAAAATATATAGCGGCTTATATTAATAATATTATTATCTACGTTAATATAGCTAAGAAATACCTTTAATACCTTAAAGCAGTATTTCGCGCTTTTTATAATTATAATATTACCTTATCCGGATTAAAGTCCTTCTTAACGTACTTATTTATATAGCTCTTTAGATTTAAGGTAAACGCTATTAGCTTATTATTATTATTATTATTAAGTTTATACTAAGAACTTAATCTAGGTTTTTAGAAATTCGATATTTATAAACAAGAGAGAAAAACCGGAGTGCTTAAAGTAAAACCTCCTCTTCTTCGCGCTTAGTCCGCCTTATATAAGGTCTTATAACTTTATATAAGGAAAAAGGGAGTGCGTCTTCCGCCGCGAGTATATCCCGCTCGCTAAGCAGTTTAACGCAGCCTAGTAAGGCTAAGGCCGCCTCTAGCTTAAGCGGCCCGCGGTCCGGAGTATCGCGCTTTAAGCCTAAGGTATAAGTAGTAGACCCTCTCCTATCCCCCTTATCTACCTTCTTAATACAGGGGCAGGAGGGGTAAATAGGATTTTAACCCGCGCCCCTCCTGCGGGTAGCGCGACTTTAAATAGTAGGCTTATATCGGTCCCGGCTAATAAGAATTCGGCGCCCCGCTATACGCGTATATTCTTAATCGGGACTATTATTTATTCGCGCCGCTTAGTTACTAATCTCGCGCCTAGCTTTAAAGATAAAGCCTCTTATATACTACGCGCATACGCTCGCACTCCTTCTTCTTTTACCGTAAACGCGCTTATCTTTCTTATAAGCTTATCGCTTTCTTACCGCCCCGCCCCCTTTATATAACTATCGTTCCGCTATCGTCGTATTTATCTTCTTTATCGCTACTATACCGAAGAAGAAAGTTACTTTTTCTAACCTTAATATAGGTTTACTCCTTAAGCTATTAAGTAAAGATACTAAGGATAAAAGGGCCTAGACTTATTATTGTACTAAGCGTAAAATTCCTTATTATATATATATAGGCCGTTTATTAAGCGATAATATACTTATAGTTTTTTAAAGCTATTAAAACTAAGCCTTTATATATTTAAGTCGTATCCGCCGTATAGATATATATAGTCCGTATAGCTAATCCTCTCTTAGCTATCTTTATAAAAGTATATATTATATACTCCTCGGGCAACCGTTCTTATTTCCGGGTAAGTAGCTTTATATTAAACCCGCTTATATACCTTAGCTAATCTTCCTTATAGCTTACCGCTATAAGCGAAGATACGGCCTATAAGCTTTATGCTGCTTAAAAGGAGTCGTATAAATCCGGCCGGCCTATTAAGCGCTTTATATATATAAAGCTCGCCTCCGCGGCGATAGAGCTTTGGCAGCGTGCCGGCGCTACTACGGCACGGGCTCTCGCGTTTAGTGCTCCCCCCGGTCCGGCTTCCCTTAACGAAAACGTTAAGCTACTCGCCTTTACCCTCGGCCGCTTTATCGACAATACGCGTGCGGCCTATAAGGCTAATGCCAAGCTCGCTAATAAGGTTTACGGCACCGTTACGGTTATTTACTAGACCGTTTATGCTATAGCCCGGAACTTAAAGAGTATAAAGAACGCGCTATTTATAGTAGCTAACTACCTTAGCTTTAGCGGCTATAAGGGCTAGGATATCGCCCTTAGAACGCTATCGGCTTAATAAATATAAATAAACGTATATAAGCTTTAAGGGATATTGCGTTCTTAAAGAACCTTTAATAGTATAAAAAGTAAATTAGCTTTATTAAGTAGCTACGTTATATAGTCCCGTATTTTACTAAGGAAGTGAATTTTCTATAAAAATAAAAAACGGAGCTACTTTAAGTAAGATAGGAAGAAGGAGTCCTTTTAAGGGGCTAAAAATAAGTAAAATATACTATAAAAGCCGCTTTTTAGCCTAATTTAAAAGAAAAAGAAGCCTTCGCGAATTTAATTTAAAAAGCTTACTAAGCTTTAAACGATTTACTACTTTAACCTTACTTAATAATTATTGATTTAAATTAATACGTCTTAAGAATATAAAGTAGCGGCTATAGCTTTTTACTTAAAAAAAGCATAAATTAAGATAAAAAGACGCTACTAGCCCGGATTAAGGTTTAGCTTATTATTTACTTAAGCCACGCTTTTTAAAGCGGAGAACCTTAATATTACCTTATAAAGCTTAAAGTAACTAGTTTAATATAAGCAGTTTATAAGTTATATATTATAGTACTAACTATAAGAACGCTATAAGTAGTTATCTTTACTAACTATATAAGTATTTATAAAATCATATACTAAAATTCCTTATTTTTTATTAGTATAAAATTTAATAATAAGCTAGTCCTTGCTTTTTAATACTTAAGCTAATTCTCGCTTAAAGTATACTATATCTTAAGCATTAAAAATGTCGTGCTAGACTCTTTTTTACGTTTACTATACTAAGATAATAAGCCGGTATCTATAAACTAAAAAGGGGAATTAAAATATATTTAAGAAGATAAGATATCAAACTATATATTCTTTTATATAAAAGTTTTAATTAAATTGCCGCTTCGCTTAAAGATAATCGAAAAATATACGGAGAATATTTAGTAAGTAAAGATTATTATATAGCTTTATAATTAAGACGGTATTATTTAACTCTTATTCCTTTAATTTTAAGGGTTACTATACTTTTTAAAGAATATTAAACGCCGGAGCCTATATATCCTTAAGACTTATACTAAGGAAATCGTTAAAGATACTTATACTAAATATTTTTATACTAGCTATACCTAAATATAATATAATCTATTTAAGAGCTTTACGATCTTATAGCTTAGTAAGTATATAAATAAGGTTATAGATAGCTATAACGCTTACTACTATAACTAAACTAATTAAAGTAAAACGCTAAAGTAGCTTATTTTAATTTAATGCCTATTAGTTTTATACTATATAATAGTAAAAGACTTTATTACTAAGCTCTTAATAGTTTAAGCTAAATAATCCTTATAAAAAGATCCTATAAGGAATTTATTAAATACCTTATTAACTATAATTAATAAATTCTTAAAGATATATCTTCTTACTTTAAGAAATTATTAGTTTATAGTAAAAGACTAAGTATAAGCGTTATAGATTAAGCTACTCCGCGCTAATAAAAGGATTTTAAAAAGGATAATCTTAAACTAAGATATAAAGTTTACTTTAGTATTTTAGCGGATATTATAATAAGCTTTTAGATTAAAGCCTTTTATATTTACCGCTTAGTACCTTTAAACTTATAGCTTATTATAAAGGCAAAACTAAACTATAAAAATCGCGCTACGATTTTTTACCGCTAATTTCCTAGACCTATACTAAACTAATATACTAATCGCTTTTTAGTTTAGCCTTAATAACTCCTTCTTCTTAATAATTTATATAGCCTTTAATAAGCTTATTATAAGGATAAGAATAAATAATAGCTTTTAGTTCTTTAATAACTACTTATATTTATAAAACTAAGAGGTCTTATAAAAAGAAGCTAAGTTAGTTATTGCTTATACTTAAGCTACTATAAAAGATAGATAAAATAAGAAATACTACCCGCTAAAATTTAAGCTTAGTAATTAAGTTTAGTTATAGCTTAATAAGAGTTACTATATCGCGGATAGTAAGCTAGTAAAGCTTTAAGAAAAACGCACTAAACTATTTAAAGTAACCGCTAAACTAAGATAGCTTATATACTAATTAGATATAAAAAGGTCCTTTAATATTTATTTAATTGTTTTAGTAGTATAAGTACGCTTAGTAAATAAGCTATCTATATACTTAAGCTAGGTTTAAGATTAAAAGATACTTTACTTAAATAAGTAAGAAGTAAAATAAATCTTATAAAGCTATATATTAAAAAAGGCGGTAGAAAACTAAAAAAGGAGTTTCTTATAGCTTAAAAAGGCTAGCTAAGTAGCTAAAACATATAAGTAAACGAAAAAGCAGTTTTTTTATTAATAATTATAAAAACCTTTAAAAAGGCATAAAAAGAGTTAGCTACTTAAGTAGTTTAAATAAAAGTATAACGCGCGGCTTTTAAAACTTAATATAAAACGTTCCGATTAAAAGAATTAAGCGGTTAAGCCTAGGTATAAGACTTAAAAGCTATGAAAATTATACGAAGCTATAAATTATTATACTTAAGGTAATTAGTTATTTTAATAATAATATACTACTATTTACTTTAAGTAATAAGGCCCTTTTAGCTTAATAATATACTTATTTAAATTCTTTCCGCCGCTTACCTTTTTTTCTTTCCTTTTTTTTATAACTATATTTCCTTATACTACTAGCCTTAGCCCGCTATACCTCGCTTACTCTTATATATATAACCTTTTTTACTTTAAGCTTACGATCTTAATACTCTTATTTTAAGTTCTTTTATCGTTTAATATCTCTTTTAGCTAAGACTACTTATTCTATAACCACTTTTTAAGCCCGCTCTCTTATAAGCCCTTAAACCTTTAATATAAAGGATATAAGTAAGCACTTAAGCTTTATAAAAATAAGGCAGCTATTCTTTATAGCTTTAAGTCCTTTAATAAAAGTTTAAACCTTTAAGTTAAAGCCTTTATATAATCTTATACCGCTTGTTATAGCCGCGCTAAAGCTTATAAATTTAACTTAAATTTCGGTATTATAAAGAACGGCCTATACTACCTTTTTTAAACACTTAACCTAAATAACTTACCCCTTAACTTTATACTATAGTATAGTTTCAACGGCCGGTTTTGTAGCAACTTATCTATACCTCCTGCTTAGCTCTTACTATTTAAAAGCCCCTTCCGCCTATATATTTTTTAAAGTATCGCCGGAAATCTTAATTAATAAAATAACTAGTTAATACTTAACGCTTTTAAGTTAGCTAACTTTATTATAGTCTAAAGATTTATAATAGCTACTATAGCTAATAAGAACTTACTTTAACTAAACGACTAAAACGATATTTATACTATTCTTAACTATATATTTAAAGCCTAGCTTAACTAGTTTATAGCTAGGTTTATAGCGGTATTTTATACTATTATAGCTAAAACCTTATCTCGCTTTATATATAGCTAAGCCCGTGCTATAAAATCCTATTTTTAGCTTATAGCTATTATAAGTCTTAAGGACTTATTCAATCTTTTTTAGCAAACGCCTTTTCCCCTTACCGCTATGCTTAGCCTAGCTATATAAAAGCGTATAAGCGCCTTATTATAGTCTATCCGCTATCCCTCCTTTATTAAAAAAGATAGCGATAACTAGCTTTATAATATATTCCACTGCCCGATTATATAAAAGCTATTTATAGTAACTAATACGATTCTTAATAGGCCTAGCTTCGCGGACTTATACTTTAGTAATAAGATTATAATAATAAAGAGTTTCCGCTTAGCTATAAACTTCGCTAAGTTTTACTTAAAAGCTTATAAAGAGTTTAAACGAGATTTAACTTTAACTTAAGCAATAAAATTCTAAGGCTTTAATATCCGCCTTATTAGCTATACTAATTACGCGCTTTATATTTTCGCCCTTAAGGCTTCTTTTATAAAGGGGTTCTTTAAGACTATTAAATACTTTAGAACTTTAAAAGCAAGGAGTTAAGTATTAAGGCTATTAACACCTTATTACTCGCTTTTAAGCGGGAATATAGATATTTAATACCTTAATACTAACTATACTTATTAATATTAATAAGATAGCCTACCTTTATCTTAATACTTTCTTTATAGCTAAACGCGCGTTAGTTAGCAAAAAGGTATAAGTAATAGCGCGGTATAAAAAAGATAATACGTTAAAAATCTAAGCGATAAAAAGCAAGGGATAGCTATAATAGCGGTAATAAGTAAGAAATAATATCTTACTTATAAGCGGCTTATTAAGCTAGTAAGTAGTATAAGAAACTTACCGGAGGATTAAAAAAAATAGCATAAAGAGTAAGTAAGATAATAATATAAAATAAGGCTTAAATAAAGCTGGTTTTTTATAATATATCCTGTTAAGGAAATTAAATAGTTTTTAGTATAAAGACTCCTTATTACTTATAAAGTACTTAAACGTACGCCTTAAAGGAAAGTTAGAAACCTAATTATAAGTTTTAGCTTAATATACTAATCGCCTTAATAATATAAAATATATAACTAAATAAGTAATAAGGATTTATAATAAATCCGCTTACTTACTATCTTAAGCTAATTAGCTACTATCGGCTAAATATGCTAAAAAGACTATTAAAAGAATAAAGACGGCGTACGATTAATATAGTATAAAGACGCTACTATAAAGCTATTACTTAGCGCCCCTTTTACTTTGTTTTTACTTTAAACTAATAAGGACGTTAACTTTTCTTTCTTACTTAAAAGAGTTATAATAAAATCTAAACGGCTATACTTAAACTCCTTACTTTACTCTTAAAAAGCCTTATAAAGCCTTATAATAAGAACGCTTAAAGTATATACTATAAAAGCTCGCTTAAAGAGATATAATAAATATTACTAGTTAGACCCCGTTAAGGTTTTTAAGATATAACTATAAAAGCTTAAAAGCTTATTTAACTATAGTTTATAACGTTTTTAACTATAAAGGATACTATAAAAACTATTAAGCAGATTTTACTAATATCTTTAAGAGAGATTTAAGGATTTCCGCGGAATATCTTAATTATAGTTTAACCTATCTTTAACTATAAAAGCACTTTAAAAGATATAAGATAGACTTTACCGCGATTTTTAAAAGATATTTAAGGATATTTAAGGGATTTCTTTAATTATAGTTTATAGTATTTCTAACCGGGCTTATACTTAGTTTATTAAGTAATTCTAAAAGGATATTTATAGTTTATTTACGTACTAATAATAAACGGAAGGATAGTATAGTTAAAGATCTTTAAAATTAACTGAAAAAACTAAGTATAAAGTAGCTTACTATGTTTTAAAAAAAAGATAAGCTTTTTACTATTTTTAATCTTTTATATACGTTTACGTATAGTAATTAGTCTATAATACCGGCCTTAACTAGTAGTAAATAGTCCGCGCCTTATCCCCTTATCTTTATACTATAAGGCGTAGTACTTATTAAAGCCTTATTTTATATTATTATCTTAATTACTCTTTATACTATTTTTTATCCCCCGCTAAGTTCTTTATATTACTTACTAGCTTTATAAGCCGCTTATAAGCGAGATGTTATAACTTATTTTTTATTATTATTTTAGCTATTCCTTATATTTTATTACTAAACTCTTAAACTTATTATCCTTTTTATATAGCGCTACTATTTATACTTTCTTACTAATTAACGCGCGTTTAGCTAAAAAAAGGTATGAAAATAAGGTTAAGTCGTTTTACTAATTATAATAAAAATAGTTAGCACTAAGGTATTAATTATTTATATTCCCGCTTATAAATAAGTAATAAGGTCTTTATAGCCTTAATGCTAAATTCCTCGCTTTTTACGTTTTAATTATATTTAATAGTCTTTAAGAACCTTTTTATAAAAAGGCTTTTAAAGGTAAAAGAAAAAAGTACGTAATTAATATAGCTAATAAAGCGGATATTAAACCTTAAGAACTTTATTACTTAAAATAAAGTTAAGTTATACTTAAATTCTTTATAGGCCTATAAGTAAAACTTAGCGTATTTTATAGCTAAGCGGAAACTCTTTATTATTATAATATTATTACTAAAATATAGTTTTATAAAACTAAGCTTATTAAAGATTATATTAATTACTATTTGTAAATCTTATAAAGTTAAGCGGCGGAATATATTATAAGCTTAGTTATTACTATTTACTTTAGTTAAAAAAGATTAGTAAATATACTATAATAAAGCGCTTATATATCTTTATATAGCAGGGCTAAGTATAGTAGCTAAGGGGAAAAGCGTGCGCTAAGCGGGATTAAAAGAGTTTTTAAGGCTTATAGCGGCTATAAGCTATAAAGGGGGTTTTATTATACGGGCTAAACTATATATAAAGCGGGATAGAGTTTTTATTATAGTAGCTTAAAATGCTATAATAAACCTAGTTATAAATTAATAAAGCTAAGCCTTAAACATATAATTAAAGAGAGCGCGGATATTGTTTTAGTTTTTTAGCTAAAGTAGGTTTTTACTAGCTATAGCGGCTATTATAAATCTTAATACTATAGTAAGATTAGCTAGCTTAAAAGTATTAAGTATAAGCTATTATTCCGCTAATAAAGGTTTTTAGCTAAGCTTTAGGAAATATATAGGCGGCGGAGGCTTTTAAACTATAAAAGCTAAGCGGGAGGTATAGCTAAGTCGCCGTTAAAGCGGCTATTGAAACTATAAGGTAGTATAAAGCTAAGGGGTAACTAATTAAAGTAAAGCGTTTAAAGAGGGTAATATAAGCCGTTCTTTTTAGTATTATAATTTAAGTTAAGCTTATTAGCTTAAGCGGGGTTATAAAAAGCGGGGTAGGTTTATATAAAGGCTATATATATAGGAGTAAGTAAGGTACGGCGGGCTAAAAAAGTAGTTTTAAAATAACTAGTTTTAGCTATAAAAGATATTAAATAATAAAGGAACTTAAAATAAAAGTATAAAGATTATAAACTTTAAGAAAAAGAGGCTATATATATAAGAGTAAGTAAGGTGCGGCGGGCTAAAGCTAGCGGCTAAGAGAAGTATAGTTATAAAAAAAAGGTTAAGTAGTAAAAAGAATTTAAATAAGTATACTATAAGGCTAAAAAAGCCTTATTACTTAAAGTAAGTGGCGGCGTATTATTATTAAAATAATTAATTACTTTAAGTATAATTAGTTATAGTTTTTTATAACTTATAGTAGCTTTTAAGTCTTATACTTAAGCTTAACCGCTTTATTCTCTTAGTTAAAAGGTTTTATATTAATTTATAAAGGCCGCTTATTATACTTTTATTTAAACTACTTAAGTAGCTAACTTTTCCTATACTTTCTTAAAGGCTTTTTCGATTTTCTGTGAAAATACCGCTTTTTTATTAACCTATAAGTAATAGCTACTTAGCTAACCTTTTTATATTATAAGAAAGTTTATTTATCGCTTTCCGCTGCCTTTTCTTATTATATAACTTTATAAGATTTATTTAACTTCTTATTTATTTAAGTAAGGCGTTCCTTTATCTTAAACTAGCTTTAAGTATATAGCTAGCTTATTTACTAAGCGTAGTTATACTACTAAAATTACTAAATAAGTATTAAGGGATCCCTTTATATTTAACTAGTATATAAGCTATTCTATTTTAGCGATAACTTTAAAAGGCTTAGTACGTTTTTCTTTAAGTTTTGCTAGTTTATTATCCGCGATATAATAATTTTTACTAAGCTATTGCTAAACTTAATCGCTAAGCTTAAATTTTAGCGGGCAGTGTTTCTTATTATATTTATCCTTTATAGCGGCTTAAGTATAAGCGATAGCGAACTTAGCTTTTTCTTAAAAATTCTTTTAGTTTTATAAATATAAGTATTCACTAAAAAACTAAAACTTATTATTTATTTTTCTTCTTATTATAAGCTCGCTTAAAGCTACGTAAGTTATTAAGAAAAAGGAATTATTAAAGCTAAACTAAAAAGCTATTAGTATATTAGTTTAGAATAGGTTTTAGGAAATTAGCGGTAAAGATTTATAGCGCAATTTCTATAGTTTAGTTTCGCCTTTTTAATAAGCTTTTAGTTTAAAAGTGCTAATCGGTAAATATAAAAAGCTTTAATTTAAAAGCTTACTATAAAGTCCGTTAAAACGCTAAAATAAACTTTACGTTTTAATTAAAGATTATTCCTTTTAAAATCGCTTAGTTAGTATAAGGTAGCTTAGTATATAACGCTTATACTTAGTCTTTTACTATAAACTAGTTATTATTAAAGATAAAGAAATATATCTTTTAGAATTCCTTAGTTAAAATTAATAAGGTATAAAAAAAGTTCTTTATAAGATCTTTTTATAAGAATTATTTAGCTTAAACTACTAAAAGTTTAGTAATAAAGTTTATCGCTATTATATAGTAGAAAACCGGTTAGCTTTAAATAAAGATAAGCTACTTTAGTATTTTATCTTAATTAGTTTATTTATAGTAAGAAGCTTTATAGCTATTTATAACTTCGTTTATATATTTACTAAGCTATAAGATTAAGAAGCTTTAAGAAAGGTCTTATTATATATAAGTATAGCTAGTTTAAAAATATTTAGTATAGGCGTTTTTCACGATTTCCTAAGTAAAAGCTTTAAGGATATATAGTTTTTAGCGTTTATCATTTTTTATAAAGTATAGTAGCCTTTATAACTAAAAGAATAAAATTTTAAAGATAATATTTTTATCGCTAAGCTATATAATAATCTTTGCTTATTATATATCCTTTATATATCTATTAATTATTTTTTAGCGGAGCGGTAATTTAATTAATACTTCCCTATAAAAGAAAACGTAGTTAATTATCTTATTTTCTTAAATACGTTTTAATTCCCCTTCTTAGTTTAAAGATACTAACTTATTATCTTAGTCCGGTAAATATTTAAAAGCGTTTAGTATAATGTTTTTAATACTTAAGATATAGTATACTTTAAGCGGAAATTAGCTTAGGTATTAAGAAGTAAAGACTAGCTTATCGTTAAATTTTATATTAATAAAAAACAAGGACTTTTAGTATATACTTTTATATATACTTATATAATTAGTAAAAACGACTACTTATAGTATTTTTAGGAAAGTATTATAATGCGTAGCTTTAAAACTGTTTATACTAAACCGGCTACTTTAAGCTTTATAGGCTAATATTAAGGTTCTCCGCTTTAAAGGGCGCGGCGTAAGTAAATAATAAGCTAAACCTTAGTCCGCGCTAGTAAATTCTTTTTATCTTATTTTATACCTTTCTTTAAGTAAAAACCTATAGCTATTACTTTATATTCTTAAGATATATCGATTTAAATAAATAGTTATTCTGCGGGGTTAAAGTAATAAATCGTTTAAAGCTTAATAAGATTTTTAGTTAACTTTATAAAGGCTTTTTCTTCTTTTAAAGTAGGCTAAAAAGCAGCTTTCGCAGTATATTATACTTATCCTTAGCCCCTTAAAAGGACTCCTTCTTTTTATTTTACTTAAAGTAGCTTTATCTTTTATTTTATAAGATATCCACTTTTTTAATGAAATATAAAACTATATAGTATAGCTACTTAGTAAAGCCGATTTATTTTTTAAGCTTTTAAAGGTTTTTTAAAAACATAATAACCCTTAAGGCTTATACGCGTTAATCTATATTAATTAAGCTAATAGCGTTTACTTTAAATTTAAGGAGTTATAAAAATAAGTACGCTAAGAAGAACTTTAGTCCGGATAAAGTAATATTATAGTTATAAAAAGTGCGAAATACCGCCTTTAAGTATTAAAGGTGTTTCTTAGCTATATTATAATAAATAATAATATTATTAATATAGCCCGCTACGTATTCTTAGTCTTTATAAAGGAAGTTATTAATAAACTTTTAAATAAATACTAAGGAGTTCTTAAAGCTTATAAGTATTTTAAACGATCTTTTTAGCTTATAATAGCTTATAACTATAAACCTTTCTTAGTAGTCGTAATAAACTAAAAGCTAATAAAAAAAGACTATATATTTATTATATTAATAAACGTTTTTCTTTAAGAGCATTTAATTATATTACTTTAAAGCGGTATTAAGTAAGCGTTTAAGGTAATAATAGCGTTAATCCGTTATAAGTTTACGATTACTTATGCTTTTTCTTTTTTATTTACTATTTTTTATACTATAAATACTAGCGCTAATAATAAAGTTAGCTTATAAACCTATTTTAATTATCCTTCTTTAGTTAGCTAGCTAAATATTATATTTCTTACCTTTTTGTCGTTATTACGTAATAAATATAATCTTAATATAACTTATTCGTATTACTATGTTTTTATTAAGAGAATATGAATATATTCGGACTTATTTATATATACTATTTCTTTATTCTATTAAAAGCAAGGAAATAATTTAAGAATATCTTAAACCTTTAATAGATATTTTAAGTCCTTAGCGTAGATTTAAACGCCTTTATAAGTAGTAAGTTTAAGTAAGTCCTTAGCTCGGCCGATTTTAAACTTATAGTTTACTATAAGATTCTTTTATAAGGGGTTCTTAAAGGGGTTTATTTTATCTAGGTTTTTTATAAGGACTGCCGCTAAGGGAATAGTAATATTAACCTTCTTATATAGCTAAAACTACTTATTGAACTTTATAATTATTCTTACCTTTTAGCTTTAGCAGAGTACGAGCGGTTTTTAAAAGCGGTTTATCGCTATAAAGCTATAATAATTTTATATTTATAAAGGAGTAAAATATACCCTCCCGCAGCCTATAGGCCAAATATAGCATAAATAACATACGGCATAAATACGCTAAAATGTATATTGAATCCGCTATATAATTCTACATACTATATATATTTCTTTTATATTATTCCACGCATATATAATCAGGATATAAGCAGATTAAGAAGAGGTATATGTGGAGACGATATATATAATCCGTGCTAAGTCGCTACGCTACCTTGTATTCCTTGCGGAATTAATCCCTAAGCTTAAAAATAGAATATTAACCTAACAATAGCTATTAGCCTACTATGCATAACTACGCTAAATAGGGGGCTCTTTTTTAAATTACTTAAGTTACTTATAGCTTAGGAATTGTCTATATAAGGAGGCCTTAGTCCCCCCTTTACCTTTCAATAGATAATTAACCTTATATACATATATCTTATCTATTTCTTTACTTTTTCGCATACTCTTTATATCTTTATAATCCTCTTACTTATCCCTTCTACACCTATTTGCTCCTAAATTAGTTATAAGCCCGGCTTCTCTTTAAGCCGGACTTACCCCCGACCCCTACCGACGATTTTCCGACTATTACGTAATTAGAAAGTTCTAGCAAAACTCTTTCCCACTTCCCACGTAGTTGCGCTTACTACGCGTGTTTTTTCCGGAATTCTCCTAAAACCTTATCAGACTCGGTTCCTTAGTTTTCCCCCTCTTCTCCTCCTTCTTATACCTTATGTCTTTATAACCACATTTTTAAGACTATATCGAATATAAAAACCCTTATAAATTTTTTTCCATATATAATTAGAAATACACTTTTAAATATAATTTTCCTTATATTCTTTAGATCTTTTTCTATTATATCCTTTAACCGATATCCCTTTAATTAACATTTCTTACTCCTTCCTTTTTAATCGACTTTTATACTAAAATACCTCTCGAAAGGTTTAATAATAAATATAGCCACGAAGAACGACTACCGATTTAGTAAGCTAAAAGGTTCTTTAAATTATTCCTCTTAGTTACTCCGAATAAAATCCGTTTTTATACAAGAGAAAGCCGCCGGAGCCGTCTCTTAAGATCTATATACTAAATCCGCGGAAAGTCTTGCCCTTATACGCCTTATATCTAAGGATAGCCCTCTCTTTTAAATAAAACACTATACGACTGCAAAGTTAGCTTAAGAAGCTTTAAAACCCCTTTATAACCTAGTAAATTTCACCTTAAATTTTCTTCTTACAAAGGAATTATTTAATATAACCTTCAAAACTTATACTTTAATTAAGGTATATCTTAATAAGATTAAAGGGCTTTTCAATAAGCTAAATATACGAGAAATTAAAATCCATAAGGTAGTAATTATTACTTAGATTTTAGAATGCTTAAATAGCTCCTATTCTAGCTTTATAACTAATATTTCTTAAGCTCTTTAACATAACGCCTAAGCCTATACTTTAGAATTACTTTTTTCCTCTCTAATTAATAAGTTTAAAAGGATAAAAGCTTTAAAAGGTCTCTTTTCTAATTAGCTATTCTTTTTATATAGTAAAAAATCCGTCTTTTATAAGAATTGTAAGAAAAAGGGCTATGCTATAAAAGACTGTTTTTAGCTTAAGGAAAATAAAGATAAGGTAAAGGTAGTAGGTTTTAAACTAAAACCTTTTTCTTCCTCCTCTTCTTATAAAAGGCCCCTTTTAATTAGACCTTCTCGGGACTATTTAAAGAGGAATAATAGGCGTTCTATGCCTATACCCTCCTTAAGAGAGTCTTCTTAAGAGAGAGTTTTAGTTACTAGAAAATCAGTAGTTAAAGGCCGAAAAAAGAGATAAGTTTCCTCCTCTAAAGAGTCTTCTCCCTCTAGAGAAATACTTTATATTTCCGACTCCTTAGCTTAGGTAAATAACCCTCCTCTTTAACCCTTTATACCCTTTATACCCTCTATACTCTTTATACCCTTTATACCCTTTATACCCTCTCTACCCTCTATCCCCTTTATAATTACTATACCTCTTTTATATACACCTCTTTTATATACCTCTTTAAAAGAGAAACAGAAAGCTAATAGAAGAAATATTATAAAACCTTTAAAGCCTCTTCTTTCCTTTATTTCTTAGGTTATTTTTAAGGTAAATAAAAATGTTATAAAAATAAAAGGAAGGGAATAAATATAACCTTATCTTTAAAATATAGGCTTCTAAGCATATAGTATATAATAGATCACTCCTCTCTTCTTATAAAGATATATATATAACTATTACCTAGGGAAAAGCGTCCTTTATTATAGTTAAAGCCGTAGGAAATTTATATTTTAAATTTCCTAATAGGAATATACGCTATATATTAATAAACTGCCTTTATATACCCTAAATTAGTATTAATATAATACGCTAATTATATCTTTTTAATACCTTTGCTTTAATAAGTAAAGATAATATCACTCTCTTATATAAAGAGGCTAATAAACTTATATAAGGCTTTATAAATAACGGCCTATATTATATTTTTATAGTTATAAAGACTCGCTTTTAAATTAACAATACAATATATAATAAAAAAAGCTCTAGAAACAATAAACCTATAGATAATATATCTATAAACAATACAAAATCTATAAACAATATATCTATAGACAATATATCTATAAAACATATAATATCTATAAACAATATACCTATAGACAATAAAGCTATAGACAATACCTTTATAAATAAAGATAAAAAGTCTATAAATAAAAAGAAGACTAAAAATATACTTCCTTAGTATAAAAGACTAAGACATATAAATTATAAATTATTATATAGATACTTAAGAAAAAGCTATTTTAATATAAATATAAAGAAAGCTAATATAATAAAGATAAAGCAATGTAAAGCTTATATAAAAGCTAAACAAACAGATAAAAAGAAAAAGACTCCTTTAAAAAGGAAATATCTCTTCTTAGATAAAATATATACTAATATTTAAGGCCTTATAAAAACTCCTACTTATAATAAATACACATACTTTATATCCTTTTTAGATGCTATAACTAGATATCTAAAAATATACTTAATAAAAAGTAAGGCAGAATGTCTGCTTAAATTCTTAGAACATAAGTAGGAATTAGAAAGGAATATAAATAAGACTACTATAAAAGAAGTTTTCTTTAATAATGTAAGAGAATTTATATATAATATAAAGCTATACTGCTTAAAACCGGCCTTATATATAATATAAGTCCTACATATACCCCTTATTTTAACGGCAAAATAAAAAGGATAAACAGAACTATACTTAATAAAGTCCGGGCTATGCTTTTTACCTTAAACCTACTAAAATACCTAAAAGATGAGGCTGTTTTAGCAGCTATATATATATATAATAGGTCCCCGCATTCTGCTATAGGCTTTATATCCCCTATAGAAAAGAAGGATAATATAGCTTTAAGTCTAGAAGACTTAAATAAAATAAAGGTATTCGGAAGCACTATATTTTATAAGAATAAAACTCCTAATATTAAACTAAAGCCTAGAGATTATAAAGGGGTAATAATAGGCTATAAAGATACCGCTTATAAAATATATAACTTTTCCAAACGAAAAGTAATAATTTGTAAAGATATAAATATACTAAAGAATAACTTCTTAAATAAAGAGGAATATACTAATTTTAATAACATGCCCTTTTTAAATAAGCTGCTAAATAACTAGTATACTAGAAATAATAGTACTAGTAATAATAATAATAATAATAATACTGATAATAAAACTAATAATACTAGTAATATAAATATAATAAATAATAATGTAAATACTAAAGATACTAGTAATATAGATAATAATACAAGCGATAATAATACTAGCGATAATCTAACCTAGTAAAAGAATTAAAGGATTTAAGTAACAATACCTAAGAAGCCTACTAAATACTATAAGGATTTTATAAAATACCCTATATATAATGTTATAATTAATAATAATAATATAGAACATATCCTTTTTATTATAAAAGGAAATAAAGATCCTATAAAGCCTACTACTTATAAGCAGGCTATAAATAGTCCGTAAGCAAAAGACTAAGATAAAGCTATGCTAACTAAACTAAACGAACTTATAAGTCTAGATACTTAGGAAATACAAGAGCTTCCTAGTAATAAGGAGGCTTTAGGAGGCCGATAGGTCTTTAGAATAAAGAAGGAAAATAAAAATAATATAACTAAGTATAAAGCTCGCTTTATAGCATAAGGCTAGACGTAAATATACGGCTTAGACTATATCGAAACCTTCTCTATAACCGCTAGACCCGAGTCTACTAAACTCTTATTAATGCTAGCTATAACTAAAAGTTAGCAAATACTATAATACGATATAAAAAATGCATTTATATATATAGATATAGATATAGAAACATATATAAATATACTATAAGGTTATAAAGACTATATTATAAAAAAAGACCTTAAGTATAAAAATAATACGCAGTATAATAAAAATAGAAAGCTAGTTACAAAATTAAAGAAAGCTTTATATAGTCTTAAATAAAGTCTAATGCTTTAGTATAATTTATTATTTAAGGTCTTAGGCGAGCAATGATTTTGCTGCCTACTTATAGACGAAGGGGTATTTATAGATAATAAGCTATATAAAGCTATATTAGTTTACGTAGACGATATTCTATTCTTTAGGCCTATAGAGGATTCTATAACTTATATAATTTATAAAATAAGCAAGGTCTTAAAGATTTAATCTTTAAGCGAAGTAAAAGACTTCTTAGGAATTACTATAAATATATATAACGCGAAAAAGAACATATAAATATCCTAAGGAAAATGTACTCTTAATAAAATAAAGGAATTTAATAAACAAAATATTAGAACCTTAAAAACCCTTGCTATAAAGGGAGTTAAATAAAATAAAACAGAAGACTATATAGCTATAAAAGAAGATATCCTATTATATTAAATGTAAATAGGCTTACTATGATTTTTAGCATTGTTTTTAAGGCTAGATATTTTATACGCAATAATATTATGTGCTAGATTTGCTTTTAACCTAGAAATACTATATTTTAAAGTACTAAATACGATCTAGAAATATCGAAATCAATATCGTAGCTTAAGCATATACTATAACTATAATATAGCATTTAATATACTTTTTTTCAAATCCTATACTAATGCTAATTAGGCTAGCGATCTTATAGACCGTAAGTCGGTCTCCGGATACTATTTCTTTATAAATAACAACCTTATAAGCTAGGCTTACTAAGAACAAAAATCTATAGCACTCTCTAGATACGAGGCCGAATATATAGGCCTTAAGAATGCTAAAAAAGAAGCTTTATATTTATATAGCTATTTTAATACTATAGTAGAAGAAATGTCTATTAATATACCTAAAAAATAAAGTCTATATAACTTTTATAGACAATCAATCTGCTTTAAAAATAGCAAAGAATCCTAACTTATATAAGCTAAGAAAATATATAGGCTTAGTATATAATTTTATACGTAATAGTATTAAAGAAAAGGAAATAGAAGTTTATTATATAAAATCTAAAGATAATATAGCAGATATATTTACTAAGGAATTAGGTTTTATACTATTTAATAAATTCCGAAGTTTACTAAGAATTTAAGAGGTTCTAATATCAATTCTTATAATAAAGGTTTTAAGCTATTTCTTACTTTCTCTAGCTTCCCTCTATATAACTTAAGGTTTTTTACTTATATTAAGGTTTTCCTTAAATACTAAAATAAAGAGGTTTTACTTAAATAATAAATAATAAGTTTTTCCCTTAAAGAAAGATTAAAAGCTTTAAGCTTTTTCCTATAAGAATAGGTTTTCTTAAGTTATAAAAAAGAGATTTTTCCTTATTTTAAAGGTTTTTTACTTTACTTTCGTTAGTATATTTAAAGCGTACTTATATACTATAAGTACCTATTAAGGGAGGCTATAAGGGAGTAAAATAAACCCTCCCGCAGCCTATAAGCTAAATATAGTATAAATAACATACGATATAAATACGCTAAAATATACATTCAATCCGCTATACAATTCCGCATATTATATATATTTACTTATATTGTTCCCCGCATCTATAAGCAAGATATAAGCAGATTAGAAAGAGGTGTATATAGAGACTATATGCATAATCCGTGCTATGTTACTACGCTACCTCGTATTCCTTACGGAATTAATCCCTAGGCTTGAAAATACAATATTGACTTAATAATAGCTATTAGGCCACTATATGTAACTGCGCTAGATAGGGGGTTCTTTTCTAAATTACTTAAGTTACTTATAGCTTAGGAATTGTCTATATAAGATGGCCTTAGCCCCCCCTTTACCTTAAATAGATTATAAACCTTATATACACATATCTTACGTATTTCTTTACTTTTTCGCACACTCTTTATATTTTTATGATCCCCTGACTTATAGCTATAAGCCTGCTCTCTTCTATACCTATTTGCTCCTTAATTATATTATTATTTAAGCGAGCTTAAGGTAGTTAAAGAAAATTATTATATTACGCTTTAATAGTAATACTTAAACTTATATTAGTAAGGAGTAGCTAAAACTAACTAAAATCGTTATAATAGTTTAGTAAATTACTTATTTATATATCGCTATTCTTAGTTAAACTATCTTAAATTCGGCTTTAATCTTTTAATAAGGCCCGATTTATAAGATTAATATAAAGTTAATTAAGTTTACTAAGTAAAGAATTAAAAAGTCTTAGCTTAGTAATATATTAGCCGCTAAGCGTTTTACTATTTTATCTTTAATCCTTATTTTTGCGATTATAAAGCTATTATTTAGCCTTTTTAGTATATAAGTAGTAAATCCTACTTATTTAATAGTAGCTATTCTTTTTACTTCTTAAATAAGAATTTGTAAAAAGAAGTTTATAGTTATATCTTAAAAGATCTTTACTAAGTCGGCTTAAATAAGGCTTTAGTTTGCCTTAGTATTTATATAAGCTTTAATGCTTATTTTAAGCCTTACTTTTTTCTAGATTAATAAGCGTTTAGAAGTAAATCGTAATAGCTTCTTAAAGCATAATAGTTAACTATTAAAAGAAGCCTTATTTATTTAAACGCTTTATAGCTTTTAGATTACTACTTATTATATTAAGCTATGTCTTTATATAGTAATATCTTAGCGAAGGTTAAGGGGTAATTTATTTTAAATATATTAGTAAAGTTTATTTTTAAAGGGGAGAACTTTACTATAAAATCTATATACTTTATCTACCTTTTAAGCTAAGTTTATTACAGTATAAATTACAGTTTTCTTTAAGCTTTTATTAGTATTTATTTAAGCTCCTTTTATATTATATACTTTATTTTTTAAATTGTTATTAATATTTACTATCGTTCCTTTTTTAGTTATAAGGTATACTTAGTTTAGCTTTAGCGTTAAAAAGTATATAGTTTTAAAGGTCCTTTTCTCTTAAGCTAAAGGACCTTAGCTTATATCCTTAGCTATTTAAATATGTTTTTCTTTAAACTTAGTAAACGCTAAAAAGCTTATAGTATATCTACCTTAGCTAAGCAGTTAAAGAATATAATTTATAGTCTTAATAAGCTCTTAATAAATAGTTAGGGCGCTTTAAACTACCCTTTAAGTATATATAGAGTATAGCTAGTTAAGCCTCGCCTTTTCTTAGGTTAAACTAATTTCTTTCGCGCTAATAAGTACTTTTAAGATCTTTAAGTATATTTAACTTCTAGCTAAAAAAGAATTTCCTTATATTTATTAACCTATTTATTAATATTTCTATTTCTTATTAAATAGTATAAGGATTTTTATAAATAAATGTCTAGCTTTTAATAAATTACTAGAATTTAGTAGTTTACTTAATAAAGCGCGGCCTTAGCTTTATATTTTAAGCGCGATATTTTAAACTTAAAGAAAGACCTTATTACTATATCTTTAATAATAAAGTGCTTTTTATTAGGTGCTTATATTTTAATATTTAAGTTAATTCCGAACTATTTTATGAAGTGGATATTTATTAGCTTAGTTTTATGCTAAGCTCGCTAAGTTCTTTTTATTATAGTTTTAAAAAGTCTAAAAAATACTATTTTACCGCGCTTCTTTAAAAGAAAAAAGGCAGTTAAATAGCTAATTTATCTATATAAGCCTAACTTTTATTAGCGTTTTAGCCGATAAAGTTAATAAAATTATTTACTCCTTAGAATATATTAGCTTAATTATCTTCCTAGACTTTATTAAAAGATACTTTTAGTAGTTTTAATAGGTTTAATCTTCTTACGTCCTTAGCTTATAATTAAGGTTTTTCTTAAAGCTTAGTAAGTGCGTTTTCTTTTCTTAGTACTTAAAGGAGACTAAGGAATTATTTATTTAATATTGCTACTATTTTTATTAAAAGGCTTAAGGCTATACTTAGTTTTAATATTTACGTGCTAAGTATAAATAAGTTTAGCTTACTAAAGGTGTCGCTTATCGCGTTTTTTTTGCCTATTATTAAAGTCTTAGTCTTAATACTTATACTAAGTACTTAACCTTTTATTTTATATATATTTTAGAATTTAGTACGCTATAAGGCCTTAAGCGTAAAAGGCTCGTTTTTATTAATCGTAAGTCTTAAAAACGGTTTAGTTAGCGCGGTTTTAGCGGATAAAGCTAAATAATAATATTAAACTAAGAAACTACTTAGTATTCTTTAAAGCGGATTCTTAGTTAAGGCCTATAAACTAAACTTTATTAATAGTATATAGTAAAAGTATCCGCTAAGCTTATTATCTTAAGGGAAAAGTCGCTTTATTATAAGCTTAATCTAAAAGGTGTTTTAAAGGTAGGAAACTAGCGGGTCTTTAAGTTAGCTTATTTTTCCTTTTTTTTATCTAAAAATAATCGATTTATTTTAGTAGTACTAAATTTAGTTTACTTAGTCGTATAAGTTTTAGTATTTTATAGCTTATCTTTTATTAGTATTTTATAAGTAAATTACCTTTTAAAAGGCAGTAGTCTTAGCTTAGTTAAGTAAGATATATTTTACGTCTTATTTAGCTTTATAAGCTATTGTAGTATAATACCTTGAAAAAAGGTAAAGAAGATAATTAAACCGGTATACCTAGTAAGTTATAGCTTTTTCCGTTATTACGGCTAACTTATCTTAAAGTTTTATTATAAGCGCGTTAAAGAAAAGGTGCTTATTATTAATATTAAAATTAAAGGCTAATAAAAGCTTCTTATAAAACAAAAATATTATTAAGTATTTAACTTCTTAGAAAATAAGTGCTTAATTATACGATATAGTTGCTTTTAGCTTAGCGGATATTAAAAGGATTTCTATTTAAATAATAGGAATTACTACTATTTACTACGCTTTATAATATAAAAATAAGGGGATAAGGTATAAACTAATTACTACTAATTAAAGCTAGTATTATTAACTAATTACTATTAATTAAAGCTAGTATTATAAATTAATTACCGCTAGTTAAGCTAGTATAATAAACTAATTACTATATATAAATATATATAAGGGTTTATAAATAGTAAAAGCTTATTTTTATTAAGTATAGCTAGCTACCTTATACTACGTTCTTTAAGATAATTTTAAGGATTTTTATATATATTATCCTACTATTTATTATTTATATATAAATAAACTGTAAATATCTTTATAAAATTACTGAATAAACTAAATATAATCCCGGTTAAAAATACTATAAACTATAGTTAAAAAAATCGCTTAAATATTCTTAAATATCTTTTAAAAATCGAAGTAAAGTCTATCTTATATCTTTTAAGGTAGTTTAAAAGTTAAAGAATTAGATAAACTATAGTTAAGATATCTTATAAAAATCCTTAAATATCCCTTAAAAATATTAATGGAATCTATTTAATAGCTTTTACAGTGTTTTATAGTTAAAAACGTTAAAACCTATAGTCGAATAAGCGCTTAAGTATTTATAGTTATATCTTAAAAACCTTAGCGGGGTTTATTTAATAAAATCCGTTATGTCTTTTTAAGCGAGCTTTTAAAGCGCGTACTTAAAGCGTTGAAACCGCGGGGTTTTATAAGGCTCCTTAAAAGTAAAGTAGGGAGTTTAAGTACAGCCGCTTAATTTCTATAATATAAACTATACTTAAAAAGCCGTACAAGCTTTTTTAAATATCTCTTAAAAATCTAAGCGGGGTTTGCTTAGCGGTATTCATTGCGATTTTTGAGCTATATTTTTATAGTACGTGCTTTATGCGTTTTTATTATAAAATCTTTTATTTATTTAAGTTTTAAAAAAAGAATCCTTAAAAGCTAAGTAAGACGTTTAAGCGTAGCCGCTTAAAATTTATAAAAGCTCCTATAAGTAAGAAAAAAAACTAATATCCTCGTTAAGTATTATAAAAATAAAGTAAAAAAAGGCACTAAGTAATAGCTTTATAATAGTGTTTTTATTTTACTATTAGGTTTTTAGTATATCCGGCTAGTAATAATTAAGGAGTAAAGAAAGGTTATTAGTATTTTTTATTAAAATCCTTTATTAGTTACTTAGCTATACGTTTAGCTTATTTTAGCAATTAATATGTTAAGCTAAAAAAAAAGTAATAAGGTTTTTTAATTTTCTTAAAGTATAAAGCTTAACGCCTTTTTAATTATTAACAGCTATTATACTAAAGAATATTTATTTTACGCAGTAAGATATATGTTAAAAAACTAGCTTATTTAAGCCTTATTTTATATTATTATCCTACTTACTTTTTCTATTTTTGTTTTATTTTTTACGAAATCTTTTATACTATATATTAACTTAATAAGCCGCTTATAAGTTAGATATTATATCCTGCTTATTATTATAGTTATTGCTATTCTTTATTCTTTATTACTAAACTTTTTAACTTATAATTCTTTTTATATAGCGCTACTACTTTTACCTTTCCGCCGAATAAAATACGCTTAACTACTAAGAATATCTTAAGGTAAAGCTAAGTTATCCTACGGATAACTAAAAGTATAATTAATATTAATATATTAAACGTTTAATTTCTCGCTTAAAAGCAGTTAATAAGGTGCTTAATAGGTTTTGTACTTTTGTTCTCGCTTAAAATAATTGAAATATTTTTAAAAGTATTAAAAAGCTTAATATAAAAAGGCATTTAAAAGTAAATATATAAAGTATATATTAAATAAAGCTAATAAAGCGGGTATTAAAACCTAAATACTTTATCGCTTAAAATAAAAATTCGTTTCACTTAAATCTTTTGCGGGCTTATAAGTAGAACTTAATATAGTTTATATCTAAGTGGAAAGTTGTTATTATTTGAATTTTATTGCTAAGAAATAGCTATATAAAAGCGGGCTAATTAAGCATTATATTTATTATTATTTGCGGTTCTTATAAAATTAATCGGCGGAATTAATTATAAAGCTAATTAATACTATCTCTTTTAGTTTAAAAAGAATAGTAAATAAATCATAAGCAGGCACTTATATACTATAATATAGCTAAGTTTAGTATAGCGACTAAGTATAAAAAGAAAGGTATATACTAAGTTAAACTAAAAAAGCTTTTAAAGCTTAAAGTAGCTATAAGCTAAAAAAGAGACTTTATATTAAAAGCTAAACTATAAGTAAAGCTAGATAAGCGTTTTTTTATAATAGCTTAAAACGCGATCGTAAATCCGGTTATAAATAGGTTAAGCTAAGCTTGAAATATATAATTTAAGATAATATAAATATCGTTTTAATTATTTAGCTAAAGTAGGATGTTTTTTTAACTATAGTCGCTTCTATAAATCTTAAAATTATAACAAAGTTAGCTAGCTTAAAAGTATTAAGTATTAGCTAATTATTCTATAAAAAAAGATTTAGCCACGCTTAAAAATTGCTATTAAGTTTATATTATAATATAAAGCTAAAAAGTAAGTCTTTAAAATTAAGAATTAAAAGAAGGTAATATAAGCTATCCTTAATAATACTATAATTTATATTAAATCCGTCGGCTTAAACAAAGTTATAAAATACGGCATAGTTTAATATTAATTCTTAAACCTAAAGGTTTTTACTCTTATTAAAAGACTTAAAGTTAAAAGAAATAGCCGGTTTATTGTTTTAAAGCTTAAGCGCTTACTTCTATTCTTAATATTAAAACTAAAAAAGCTTATATTAAAGTAAAATAAAAAAGTATTTATAATATAACTAATTATAGCTGTAAAAGATCTAAAATTATAAAGGGACTTAAAATAAAGATATTATAATTATAATCTTAAAGTAAAAAAGGCTATATATATAAAAGTAAGATATCTATAATAGGCTAAGGCTAGCAGCTATAGGAAATATTATTATAAAAAAAAAAGGAAAAAATATAAAGCGAAAAGAATTTAAATTAGTATACTATAAAGCTAAAAAGGCCTTAATACTTTAAGTAAATAGCGGTATATTATTATTCAATTATTGAAACACTTTAAGTATAATAGGTTATAGTTTCTTATAATATATAGTCGCTTTTAAGGTTTATACCTAAGCTTAACCGCTTAAATCTCTTAAATAGAAAGTTCTATTTTAAGTTATAAAAGCTATATATTATACTTTTATTAAAACTACTTAAGTAGCTAACTCTTTTTATATTTTCTTAAAAGCCTTTATAAGATTTAATTAAAAATCTGCTTTTTTATTAACTTATACGTTATAGCTACTTAACTTTTTTTTCTAAGCTATAAAAAACTCTTCTTAAGGCTTTTTTTGCCTTTCTTTGTTATATAACTTTATAAAATTCTTTTAACTTTTAACTTATTTAAGTAAAGTGGTTTTTTAATTTTCAATTAGCTTTAAGCGCGTAGCTAGCTTATTTACTAAGCGTAGTTATACTATAAAAAGAACTAAATAGATATTAAGGGATTACTTTCTATTTAACTAATATATAAGCTCTTTTGCTTTAATAATACGTTTAAACGGCTTCGTACGTTTTTTTTCTAGTTTTGCTAGTTTAATACTTATAATAATATATTCTTTATTAAGCTATAGCTAAACTTAATCGCTAAGTTTTAATTTTAATAAGCGGTATTTCTTATTATATTTCTCCTTTATAGATGCTTAAGCATAAGTAATAACTACTTTTACTTATCTTTAATAAGACCTTTTAATTTTATAAGTATTTATAATTGCTAAAAACTTAAAGCTAATTATTTATTTTTATTTTTATTATAAGTTCCTTTAAAGCTTAAAAGGTTACTAAGAAAAGGAAATTATTAAAGCTAAGCTATAAAACTATTAATATATTTACTTAGCATAAGACTAAAACATTAATAGTAAAAGAATATAGCGTAACCTTTATAGTTAAGTATTACTTTCTTAATAAGCTCTTTGTCTAAAAGTACTAAGTAGTAAATATAAAAAGCTTTAATTTCAAAGCTTATTATAAAGTCTATAAAAATACTAAGAAAAACTTTGTATCTTAGTTAAACATTATTCCTTTTCGGATCTTTTTATTATTAAAAAGTAGTTTAATATATAAAACCTTTACTTAAGTTTCTACTATAAACTAATTATTACTAAAGATAAAAAGGTATAGCCTTAAAAATTAATAAGTTACTCTAAATAAAATATTTAATTTACTCTTAATAAGACCTTTTTATTAAGATTATTTTACTTAAACTGCTAAGGGCTAAGTCATAAAATCTTTTTTAATTATAAAGTATAATCTTAATAAGTTTTTATATAGAATAAGTTATTTTAGCGTTTTACTTAAAATAATTTAATTATAATTATTAGTACTTTAGCTATATACGACCTTGTTTTTATTCTTATTAATCTAAAAGATTAGAAAACCTTTAAGTAAATTTTATTATAAGCAGGTATAGCTAGCATAAAAATGCTTAAAATTAATATCTTTAATACCTTTCTTAGCGTACGTTTTAAGGATATATAGTCTCCGGCATTTATTAGTTTTTATTAAGTATATTAATAAAGAAGTAAAATCCTAATACTATCTTATTTTAACAAGAAATAAATATTTTACTAAGTTATATAATATACTTTTCCTATTACATAATTTAAGCAGTATTTAACTTACATTTAATAGCTTCTTATACGCTAAGAAAAGATAAATATAAACTTAGTACTTATAATAAATAAGTAGAAAAGTCCACTTTATAGCCTAAAGAGAAATAGGAATAATCCGGCAGACTAAAAGAACTATAATATGCTAAAAGAGAAAGATATTAATCTAGCTAATACCTCTCTACGCTTATAAAAGACTTTTTTTTTCTTAGCTAAAACTTAAACTTTTAAGTAATTTAAATTTGCTTTTCTTACTACCTTTTTTTTTTATACTTTAGTGCCTTCTTCTTATTTTATACTCTTAGTAGTTATAAGCGCGGCTTTTATAAAGCACTTTATTTAATTCTTAATAAAGGCGTCCGACTTTATAAAAATATTACGCAATAGTTATTATATAGTAAGAAAATTAAGATAGATAGCGGATTAATACTTTAACAGCCTCTTTATCTTAATAAACTTAGTATAAGAGATATAATAGTAAAAAACCCGTATATATACTATAGTAAAAGACTTATACCTCCGTTTAAAATTTAATAAAGTGCTATATAGAAGCCGGGCTAATAACTACTAAAAGTATAAAGTAGGAAGAAGATACTAAAGCATATAAAGGAAATATTAAGAAGAAAAGCAAATTCGAATTACTTAAAAGTTTAAGTTTTAGCTAAAAAGAAAAAAGAAAAAAATAGTTTTTTATAAGCACGGAGAAATATTAGCCGGATTATTATTATGCCGTTCTAGCGTATTATAGTTATTTTAGTCCGCCGGATTATTATTGTTTCTCTCCGGGCTATAAAGTAGACTTTTCCGCTTCTCCTTTATAAGTACTAAGTTTATATTCGTTCTTCTTTAGCGTATAAAAAGCTACTTAATTCTAAAAAACTACTGCTTAAATATTATTGTAGCTAAGGTATTTTATGAAATTTTGTGAAATATTTATTTCCTATTAAGATAAGCTACTTTTAGGATTTTACTTCCTTACTTAAATAATCTTTATAACTTAAAGAATAAGAGTCTAAGGATATTGTTTTTATTAATATGCTAAATAATAATTTTCGTATATTCTTTATATACTAATTAATTATTCTTTAATATAGTGGTAATTTCATTAAGACTTTTTCATAAGGAAATACGCGGTTAATTATCTTATTAATATACTTTAATTCTTTTTTTTACTTTTGAAATATTAGCTTCTTTTCTTAATTTAATAGTTATAAAAGCACGTTTAATATAATATTTTTAACGCTTATAATATAATATACTTTAATCGGGAATTAGATTAAGTATAAGGAGGCGAGGATAAGTTTGTTATTAAACTTTATATTTATAAAAATAAGGACTTTTAATATATAATCCTATAAGTACTAATATAATTAGTAAAAATAACTACTTATAATAATCCTATAAATAGTGCTATATTACGTAGCTTATAAACTACTTATATTAAGCTGGCTATTCTAAATTATTTTTGCTAATATTAAAGTTTTTTATTTTAAAAGGCGTAGCTTAAGTAAATAATAAGCTAAACCTTAGTCTATGCTAAAAAAGTCTTATTATTTTATTTTATGCCTTCCTTTAAGTAAAAAGCGCAACTTATTACTTTATATTCTTAGGATATATTAATTTAAATAAATCGTTATTAACTAAGGTTTAAGCAAGAAATTGTTTAAAGCTTTATAATCTTTTAAGTTTAATTTATAAAGGCCTTTTTTTCTTTTAATATAAGTTAAAAAGTAGCTTTCAAGGTATATTATACTTTTTTTTAGCTTTTTAGCGGGACTTTATTCTTTAAAGCTTTATAGTTTTACTTAGCTTTAATAAGATTTTTTTAACTAAAATGTAAGTTTCTAGCAATAATTTTTATATTAATCCAAAATATAGTACTTATAACCTTTTATAATAATATATTAGTTTTAATTTAAGTATACCCTTTATATTATTATGTTTATATAAGGGTATATTAATAAGTATTTTCTTTAAGGACTAAAACGCTATAAGTTTTATTATATTTAAGTTTGCTTTTTCTAGCTTCTTAGTATTATTATTACCTTCTAATAATATAGTAAAACGTATTCCTATATAGAAAAAGTAATAAGTAAACGATAGTAATAGTTATAAAATCTGAAAAATACTTTAATATTTTTATTAGTATTTTATGCTAGCTATTTAATAATTACTTTTATTTATATGAAATTTACTATAACCTTATAAACTAATAAGATAAAACCAAAGAACTTAACTTACTACTAAATAAATAGAAATAGAAATAGACTTATAAATAGTTTAAGTAAATATAGCCTTTTTATAACCTATTTATAAAATTAAGTATACTTTCTTTTAAAGAAGATAAGGTTATTATTTAAGTATACTATATAAATGGTTTTAATAAGGCCCTTTAATACTTAATAAATATAGCTTCGAAAGGTAGTTAAATTAATATTTAAGCTAAATAGTATAATAATAAGTTTAAAGTATTTATAGCATTTTAAAAAGGCTATCTTATACTTATTGGTTTGTTTAATTAAGGTATATTAGTATATACTTTAAATATTAATGTTAGGAAAAATTTTAGCTTAATTGTAGCAGTTTGGGATTCCCAAAATAAAGAAGAAAAAGTACTAATTCTTTTATATAACACGGTTAATTAAGTTCTTAGTAGTTTATTTAAAAACGGAGGCTATTATCTTTTCTTAGGATAAAAGGTATTAATATACCTATAAGGCATTTTATCTCCTTAATAATACTATTCTTTATTAAGTAATAAATTTAGTCTTTTAATACTTATAATTAATTGCTAGATAAAAAGGAATTTAATTTAAAAAGTAGTTTAATACTAAAAGTTAGGTTAATTATATTATTTCTTTTCTTTAAAATAAGTAATAAGTAAAACTTTTTTACTAAGAATGTATCTTTAAATAGATATTTTATATACTATATATAAAATAAACCTACTTTATAAATATAACTATAAATATATTGTACCTTTTATATACTATATAATAAAAGTATACCTTAATACCTTTTTTACTTCAAAAGAGTGTTTCTAAATCTTTAAATTAAAAAGCAAATTATATATATACTTCTTAGAATTATACTTAAACATGTTATAAATAAACTATATTATAACTTATATATACTTTAAAAGGGTAAGGACTATATTATACTAAAAGCTTTATAAGCTTTAAAATACTAATATAACTATAAAATAAGTTAAAATATAAAGTACTACTATAAAATAAACTTACTATAAAATACTATTTTAACTATATAACTATAGCTTAAAACTTAGTATAATATACTTTATAAATAATACTTTTAGCTTTTAGCTTTATATACTAATATAAAATAGAACTATATATTTAAAATAATGTTATTATTATACTATAAAACGTTTAATAAAATTTTAACATTTTTATAAATATACTAAGATAGTTATATATAATCATATATATTATACTTATATATATATAGTATACTTTTTATTTAGTTTGAAAATAATATAACCTTTTTTATACTTTGAATATAAACTATATAAAACGATAAATACCTTTATACTTTAAATAAATTTATACTAATAACTATATATATAATAACTATATACTATAAAATTAGATTTATAAAAATAAATAATATAAGTTTTTTAATAAAAAGACTATAATAATACTTTTTTATATAATCTAAAAATATAAGTTTTTAAAGAGGCTATAAAAAGAAAAGAAAATACTTCTTATATATACATACTCCCTTTATAAATCTTAACATATATATTAAATTATTTATAAGACTACTTTATAAATACACTTATAATATACTTTTACTTAAATAAAAATTTAAAGTAATATAATATAATAGAAATATAGAAATAAAACTTATAAAATAATCTTACTAACTGTATTTTAATTTAAGATATATATAGAGAAATACTAGCTTAAGCTCTTTTAATAATATACTTTATTCTTTAAAATATAAATAAATATAAAATAAATGGTAAGAAATAAAACAATCCCAAAATTAAGTTATATTTATTAATACTATATATAAAGTAAACATTAAACTTTAATTTCTAAGTAATACGTAACTTTTATAAAGATTTATAAAAAAAAGACTTTATACTTTTATAAAAAGTTTTAAAGATATATAAAACAGTAGCATATAAATATTTTCTTAGAGATAAGAAAAGATCATTAAATATATATAACAAAGTGTAATAAAGCTTTAATAGCTTATTTCTATTTTACTATTCTTTTTTACTAAAAATAGTATATAAAATAGACTAAATATATAAATTTGTTTTTTATAAAATAAAATAAATAGCAATAACTATAAAGAAGGTATTAATATATTATCATAAATCTTAAAGATATCTTATATTAAAACGTAATAATAATAATAATAAATATATATAAACTATTATGAATAAATAATAATACTTAAAGCTTTATTATAAAAATACTTTAGAATTTACTATAAGAGGTTTGTTTTTGCTTTCTTAGTACTTTATAAGCTTTTCCTTTATAACAAATGCTTTTTTCTTTAATATAAAAGGTTTTTATGTTATAATAATACTTTTTCCTTTACTATAAAAGGTTTTTTTTACTATATATATATATAAATAGTTTTCATTTACTTTTAAAGGGTTTTACTATTTATATAACTATATAAATATAGTCTTTTCTTTTTATAAAAGGTTAACTACAAATATATTCTCTCTTTTTATATATAGATAGGAGGTTTTTCCTATATAAATACTTTTTCCTTTTTACTAAGGTTTTATAAAATAAAAACAAGTTTTTCTCTTTTTTAAGGCTTTTCTATTATATAAATAAGCAATATTATAATAAAGGAATTCTACTATATCTTACTAAAATAAATGGGAATAGTTATAATATATAATTAAAGATATATAAATATAACTTTTAAAAGAGGTAGTAAAGAAGTAAAACCCTATTATTAAATTAACATAATAAGAAATAAATATCTTGCTAAATTTCCTAATATAACTTAGCTGATATGCTATATTAGCAACATTTTAGTAGAATTTAATAGCTTCTTATACACGAGTTTAAAATAAATAAAAACTTAGTACTAGGAAAAGATAAGCAGAAAAGTCTACTTTACAGCCGGGAGAGGAATAATAATAATCTGGCTAACACCTCTCCACGCCTAAAAAAGACTCTCTTTTCATCTTTTCTTCTTAGCTAAAACTTAGACCTTTAAGCAATTTAAATTTGCTCTTCTTACTACTTTTTCTCCTCTTATACCTTAGTGCCTCCTCCCGCCTTATACTTTTAGTTAAAGCTATATAAAAAACAATAAAAACTATGTTAGTATAAAAGCTATATATTTTAAAAGAATGAAAAATAGAAACAAGCGAAATATAGTTTAAGTAAAATAAGTTCTTTAATATACTGCTAAATAGTAAATATAATTATTTATATATTTATATATTTATTTAAAAAAAAAAGGAAAAAAACTATTATAAATCCTTTTAAGGCACTTTTACTAAAATCTTTATTATATTAGTTTAGTATATAACTAATAATATTATAAGTACTTTAATTAGATTGAATATATAAGTTTTACTTAATATAATTACTAATACTATTATTATAATATATATAGCCTTTAAAATAAAGTTAATATTAAATAGTAATAATATAGTAAACGAGTAAAACCTTAATACTAAATTTTATTAAGACAGAATAAATACCTTGCTAAGGTTTATAGTATAGCGAATCTAATATAGTATATACTTAATACTTTACTAGAATTTAATACCTTTTTACACGTTAAAAAGAGATAAATATAAACTTAGTACTAGTAAAAATAAATAAAAAAGTCTACTTTATAACTTAAAAAGAAAGAATAATAATCTAGCGAATTTAAATAATTATAATTTACTCGAACAGCATAATAAAAATCCGGCTAATACTTTTTTATACCTATAAAAAACTCTTTTTTTTTCTTCTTAGTTAAAACTTTAAGTAATTTAAATACTTTATACTCTTAGTAAGATATTATAAATAAGCCTAGCTTTATCTTTTATTATATAAACACTACTTTCTTATTATTTTAATTACTTCTATTTTTATAAGAAATAAGAAGTTTATAATTATAAAAGTATAATAATAAATTAAAATATTACGTTTAAGTAATACTATAAAGAAACCCACTCTTAGAGTAAATTTTAAAATATAGCTATAAAGCATAGTATAATATAAAAAAGTTATTAAAATAATATTATAAAAAAGTCTATATTTTAATATATATCCTTATCTTCTTATATATAAGTGTTAAGACTTTTTAGTACACATAATATAATAATTGGATTTTTAAGTATTACATTATATAGGTGGTATATTGCTAAAAATATAGTGGGCGTATAGATATAGGGGAAAAATCCCCTACGTGAAGTTTTGACTCAACTTACATTTAGTCCGCCGTATTTAGCGAACCCCGGCCAGATTGCGTAGTTCCCATCCATCTGCTGACTAAAGCTACACCGAGGTCAAAATCTCCCTCAGTAGACGGGCGTGTGGGTACAGTCTACCGAGCGCTCAACTTCCAGATACACCACGTTCAAATGCGCAAGGTCTCATCATTGTCGGATCGACGCCGTTGATTCGCAACAATAACACGGTTGTACGTCAAAAGTTTCAAGCGGGAAACAAGTTGCAGTAGCTTCAGCGGCCCTGTCAGCTCAGCTCAACGTCTCGGGCACCTTGGTTTCTCTCTGATGTCTCCAGTAGGTAGTCCACCTAAACATCATTAAACGTTAAGAAAATATGGACTGGTTGTCTAGCTCGTCCTTTGCCATCCGATTGCGCCCGTTCGACCTTAATCCCAAGTCTCCCTTCTTGGATAACCTCATCACCGTTTGTTCCGCCCGTCCATTATGCCGCGAGGCCTTGGTCCTGCGCAGGTCCGCCCTGATCTGGTTTGGCGATACAAATTCCCGATTCTCGTAGATGATGGGGCCACCGAATGACCCTTCTTGGACCACAATTGGCGTGAGCACGAACCGGGGGCCAATCTCAACAAGGTTGATTTCTGTATCGCCGACGGCCAACCTTGACTTGGAACTGCTCTTCGTTTGCGCCTCAGCGTTCTCTTGGCTGAGCTCGATGCTGGAGCCTTCTTGCTCGCTAATCTGGTAGTTGCGAACCCAGATCCTGCCATCGGCGAAGCTGAAGCCCATGACGTGGTCGATGAAGGGCTTCGATTTCCGTGCGCCTTGTGGGACACCAAAGGTATGCATAAACAACTCCTTGATAACGCGCAGATGCGCATGCTTGTCGAACGCGGCGTCAAATGAGAGAATCGGCCTGGAGCCCTTCAAGCAGTTGCCGGTGAAGTGCAGCTCTTCCATTGTGTGTACTATGGGGTATGCGCGTCGGTGAGTAAACCCGGGCGTGAGGCAATCAGGTCGTGGCCACTTACGGTTCTGGAGATGCATCTTAACCGTTGGCCCATTCGGGACCTTGCTGAGCCATACGTACAAGTCCTTTCCTTTTCTCGCTTCGAAGAACAGGACGTTGTTGCAATTGTACAGCTCGGCAAGCTCGTTGAGTTCGTTCAGCCTTGACTTCGAATCAAACTTTGCGTCCTTGCGACTATGCGGGAGCATGGAGGCGATGTCGTTCAAGAGATGCCGATGTCTGTATACAGTCAGGCGCCAGCCACGGAGGCTGCTTGGTTCATGCTCGCAAACTGACCTGTAGGTGACGCCTCGCGATGAGAGGATCAAGACTCGCTGCTTGTTCTTTTTGACGCCATTGCTTGGAGGCTGGGACTTTTTGGAGTCCTTCTTGGACAGAGACTTGTAAACGGCAGCCATGGTTGCCTCGCGACTCACTGCCGCGTCTTGATGATGGGCCTTTGTGTAGTAGGTTGATTGCGAAAGGCGGGAGGCTCAAAAAATTTGGCCCTAGACGTTGTCTTGTGCCGTATCGATAAGCCGGCTTATAACGTGTCTTGAATGGGGCCGCATTATGACACGGGTACCCGTGTCTCCAAAATTCCACGGGTACTTTTCCACGGGTACCCGTGAAAATAGATTACTAAGCATTATACCTATTATTGTACCTTTTTCAGCAGCTAGGCTATAGGCTCCTTAGCAGCCGGGCCAGCAGCGAAGCCACAGGCAGCCGGGCCAGCAGCCGGGCCAGCAGCGAAGCCACAGGCAGCCGGGCTAGCAGCGAAGCCACAGGCAGCCGGGCCAGTAGATAGCAGCCAAGCAGTGGCCCTAGGGGGTTTATCCCCCGCGCGAGGGCCAGGTAGGGCCTGGCAATAGGTATAGTAACAGGTATAATGCTTAGAAATTTATTTTCACGGGTACCCGTAGAAAGGTACCCGTAGAATTTTAAAGACACGGGTACCCGTGTTATAATACGGCCCCGTCTGAAATATACCGCTGACTAATATATATTATAGCTTAAATATAAACACCTACTCTATATACTTATAACTATTATAAATATAAGAAGTGTATATACTAAGGCCTTATACTTATTTTATTACGAGAGCTTTAAGCGTAGCTTTAGCCCTTATTTATAAGGGTTAGCTATATATATATAAGGGCACCCCTTATATATATATTCTTTCTTAGCTAGTTAGATACTATTATAATCTTTTAAAGCTCCCTTTTTTATAAGTTATAGCCCTCGCGCGCTGCGAATTACTACCTTAACCTCTTTACCTTAATTACCTTAATTATCTTAATTATCTTAATTATATTTAAACCCTTTTTTAACTTATAAGCCTTTAAAGACTAAAGTAAAGGGTAGCTTAAGATATTAAGGCTATTACTACTTATATAATAATATAAATTAATAGCCTTAACTAAGTATATATAAAATGTCTATCCGTCCGACTATATAAAAACATTGCGCGCTAGTTATTATATAGTCGGATAATTAACGTATATAGTAAATATAGCGGATTTGCACCTTAATAGCCTCCATATCTCGATATACCCGGTATAAGAGATGCGATAGTAAAAAACCCGCGTATATACTGCGGTAAAAAACCTATGCCTCCGTTAGGAATCGAATAAGGTGCTGCGCGGAAGCCGGGCTTATAACTATAAAATGTCTATCCGTCTGACTATGTAAAAACATTGCGCGCTAGTTATCACATAGTCGGATAATTAACGTATATAGTAGATATAGCGGATTTACACCTTAATATATACCGTATAAGACGTATATGCTTAAAAAGGATATAACTTTATAGCTATATTTAGCTAACTTTATATTTATATTACTAGTAGTAAATAATTTACTATATTAATAGCTTAGTATAGTAAAATAGTTGCCGTTAATAAATTTAAACCTTAAAAAAAATATACGATAGCTTTTATAGCTTTAAAATAAAGGTATAAGGCTATAGTAAATAGACTTTAAGAATAAGAGAATTATAAGTTATAAAAAATAAAGATTATTATGGCCTTAAAGGTAAAAAACCTTAAGGGCTTTATTAATAGCATAATTATACCGCCCTTTAAAGGCAACCTTAAGTATATAGCTTAAGAGATAAAGGATAAAATAGCTATATATAGTCTTATTATAGATAATAAGTAAGATAAAAAAATAACCGCTAAATAGATAATAGACTTAATTAAAGTATCTTTAGTAAAGGTCTTAAAGGTTACTTTTTACGTAACTTTTATAGAATTTATAGCCCTTAACTTAAAGAAGTTTATTAATATAAAAGAGTTTATAAAGAAGCTATATTAATATTAAGATTAGCTTATTATAGTAAAGAAGGGTTTACTAAAATAAGTTTTTATAATTATAGCCTTTAAGAGTATTTAGAAATAACGTCTTAATTAATATAATAACTAAACTTATAATTAATAATAAAGGAATCTTATTACGAAGGACGAGCTATATAAATAGCTTATAGGAGTAATAAGAGCTAAAAAGTTTAAGGCTTTAGCTAATACTGCTTTTTATAAAACTAAAAGTCTTAATTATAATAGCAAAAGCGGTATTAAGGGCTTTAAAGAAGACTTTAATAAGAACACTACTAGCTCCGGTAAACTAAGTAAGAAATATAATACTTTTAAAGAGACCGTTATTTTAAAGTGCGGATACTATATTAAGCTAAGGAAAGTTATATATAAAGAGCTAGACTGCTAGACTTAGTACCTTAATAAGGCCTTTAAATTTTAAAAGGCATTTTAAGCCGCTAAACCCGCGATTAGTAACGAAGGGAAAACAGGTAATACGGCTATTATAATAGCTAGTAGTGAATTTAATAGCTACTTTTTAAGTAGCGCGGTTATAGATAAATATAAGCCTATTTAAGATAAAAATATTATAGACTTTAAATACGTAACTTACTACTTTAATAACTTAAAATAGTTTACTGATATAAAAGCTATTAACCCTTTTTTAATAATATTGTTAAATAGCAGCCTGCTATAAGTAAAAGCTATAAGCATTATTAAAGTTATTATTAGTAGCGTTATATTAAAGCTATTAAACGTTAATTACGCGCTAGTATTACCGGCTAACCTTATTAATAATTAGTGCCTTAAGAAAAAGGGCATTAAGCTAAATAATATTAAGGAACGGCTATTTTATATACCTTTTAAAACTAAAGTTTATAATATCGCTTAAAAGATACGTATTATAATAATCCTAAATATAAGGCTAAGGGGTATATATATAACTTAAAGCCTTATAGCCTTACTATATACTTAGTAATATATAGATTATAGGATAATATACCGCCGCCTTAGCTACGCGGGCTTAAAAAGGGTCTTTAAAGCATATAATAAAGCTAGCCTTAAGATTAATAAGGAAAAAGCTAAGAGATTTTATTATAAGGCTTACTACTTAAAGAAAGTAAACGCGATAATTAGTTATAACCTAAGCGTAGTATCTTAAGCGTTCCTTATATATATATATTAAGACTTCTTATAATATAAGCCTATAAGCTATAAGGGTATTAACTATTGCCTTTATAGTATCGACGTCTTTTCCGGATTTTACTAAGCACTAATTTCGCTTATATAAGATCGGGCCTTTAATATAATTAAGGCTTAAAAATAAAAGTCGAGAATAGCGCTACCGGCGCCCTTATTTAAGTACTAGCCTTTAATAACGTAACGGAATTTTATATTAAAAAGATAAAGGCTTAGTTAAGGAAGGACTACTTTATACTACGCTATAGCGTACTTTATATATCTTAGTAAAACGGTAAGGTAAAAAAAGCCGGCTGCATGCTTATAAAGTTTATAAATGTAATATATATTAAGATAGGGCTACCGGAATTCCTTTAGCTATAGTATATAAAGATAGCTATATATATAGCGAACCTCTTACTTATATATAGTATAGCTTTAAAGGAGGCGCCGCTAAAAGCCTTACTTTAAGAGATTAAGGTTCCTTATATATACTTTATTAAGTATATCCGGACTTAAGGTTATATTATATATATAACTAAGCCGTAAAAGATATTAGCTAAGACGGCTAAAATAAACCTTAAGGCGTAGAAAAAAAGACTTATAGGTCTTAAAAAGCTTTATAATTATATCTATAAGATATAGCTCCTTAATTAAAAGAGAATTATAATTGCTAAGGATATATAGTTTTATAAAGCTATTAAAAAGACCTTACCTCTTGTTAAAGGTTAGAGCAGCAGCGAGATTGTGGGGAAATCAGGAGATCGCGTGATGTTACGTGATAGAGGAGTCGATGTTATATAAGGTAGGATTTTGGCTGGAATTGATTGATAAAGAATTAAGTGCGTAAGTGCTTGTAGAATCTCTAGCTATTTAGTGGCGGGAGATTCGCCTTTTATAGATAAATGTAAGGGAACGGAGTAACATATCCGGACCGGCCTTCGGGCGGTCTTAAAGTCCGAGGAATGTTGATTTCAAAGCATTTTACCCCGTGGCTGGATGTCCCTTCCTTATGCGGCAATTCGTGTTTAAAGTTAGTTGAGGTTAGTTTAGGTCTAGGCGGATCCTTGTTTTATCTAGCCACCCTAACCTCCTTAGTTCCGTACATAACGTTATAGATATTATATGAGGATATAAGGACCTGGAAAATAACAAGCCGAAGCTAGGCTATCTAATGCGGGTTTTTATATAATTTATACACCCTCCTATACTTAGCTAATTAGGTAAGGATTAATTAGCTGATTTATTAAAGTAGTAAAATCACTCTCTTACACCTCTTAAGGAAAAAGGAAAAAGACTATAATGTTATAGTCTTTAATAAGGATAAGGAGGACGCCGACTTTATAAAAGATACGATACCTTATTAATTAAGCTAATAAGAACCTTATAATTATTAAGATAATCTTAACTATAATAAGAACAATAAATCTAAGGGAGGTAAGCTAAGCAGCCCTTAAGATAAGGGTAATAAGCCGAGGTAGTAGTAGGCTCCGAAGCTACTACTACCTCTTAAGTAGTAATAAGCTTTATAGCTAGTGCTACTAACTTTTTATTAAACCCTTTCCCTGCTGGCAATAATAATAAAGCTAGGCGATAATAATATAGATATCTTAATACTAAATACCTTAGTTTAAGGACTAAAAGTATACTTAAGAGAGACTATAAAGGTTTAAAGTAGTCTAAAGACGGCCCTTATAAGTACGGGTTACTTAAAGACTTTCTTAAAGACTTTATAGTTAAAGATACGCTTAATTCCTTATACGCTAAACGCTAGGAATAAGAAACCTATAGATTCCCCGCTTAAAGCACTATAAGCTAATAAGATATACTAACTTAATAATCGGCTAACTCGCTATTAAATAAGTTAAGTAGTAGCGGTTAAGGGAGGGCCTTAAAGGACTATATTAAGGGCCTTAACGTTAAAGCTTACTATTATAGACTAATGCTAAGACTTATTTAAGCTAGGCATATTAATAGCCCTTAAAGTAACTTACTAAGAGAGGGACTAATTTAATAACTTAAGTAATTAGCTAATCCTCTTTATATTTAGTATAATAATCGCCGCTATAAAGGGATTACTAATAACTTAAAAGTAGGCCTTTTAAAAGGATAATTATAAGACCTACTAGTTGCCCGCGATAAGGCGAGAAATTACTAAATTAAAGTAAAAAGATACTTAAAACCTTATTTATTAACTACTAAAGGCTTAAGTCTTTAACGGGAAATAGGTCTATCTTAAGAAGCTAGTTTAAGGTAAAAAGCCTTTTATAAAGGCTCGTTAAGTCGTCTAAAGGGATTATGATTTAAAAGATAGGCCTATAAAGGAGCTCTATATAGTAATAGCGCACTAAGACTTATAAAAGCTATTTATAATAATTATTATAGTTAGAGACTTAAATTAAGAATAGTTTAACGTTATTTATACCTATATATATATAGAAGTATAAGAGGAGGCTTTTAATATATAGCCTTATAAGCTTAAGGATAGTATAAGCCGGGTTTATAAGCTTAATAAGGATCTATATAGTTATAAAAGCTCGATTAAGTAGTAATACAATTAAATAAGCATAGACTTATAAGAATATAGCTTTAAACGCCTTAAGACAGATAAGTATATCCTTTGTTATAAGGCAAGCGATATACTTATAATTGTTTATATAAATAATTTTATTATAGCGGCACCTATTAAGGAAGCTATTAAGGCCGCGGCCGATTTTTTAACCGGGCTATATAAGACTAAGTAGCTCGGCGAGCCTTAAGAGTTCTTAAGTATTTAATTTAAACGGGATAAGGCGGTAAGGACGATCTTTATATACTAAATAAGGTTCGCTAAGAAGATCCTTAATAAGTTTAGTTAAGAGGTTATTAAAGCTATAAAGGCGCTATAGCTAGCGAGACTTAAGGTTTCTTATAACTAAAAAAGTTAAGAACCTATAATAAGCACTATAAAATAGCTTTACTAGACTAGTAGCCTTAATTACTTATTAATAAGCACTTAGCCGGATATTATATATATAGCGAATAAGCTTTTTAAGGCTAGCAGTAACTTAATATATAATTATATAGCGATTATAAAGACGCTATAGTATTATATTAAAGGCACTTTAAGTTACGGGGTTGTAATAAGGGGGAAATACTTAATTAAAGACCTTAAGCTCCGCGTATATATAGATACCTCTTTTACTAATAATTAAAGCACTCGTTACTTTATAGCTAGCTACGTTATATTCTTTAGCAATAGTCTTCTCTTTTAAAAAAGTAAGAGGTAGATAATTATAGCGACTTTATTAATAAAGGCGGAGTTTATAAACCTTATACTTATAAGTATAGCTATAATATAGTAGTATTAGCTATTAATAAAGCTAGGCGAGTTATAGCTAAGTCTATCTATAATCTTTACGGATAGCTAAAATATAAAGCTTATAGTGCTAAATAAGAATAACTTAGCTAAGATTAAGTATATTAATATCCGCTATAAATAGATTATTTACTATACTAATAAGGGCTTCTTTCGGCTAGTATAAGTATAGACTAATAAAATAATCGCGGATAGCCTTATAAAAGGCCTCTTTTAAGAAAAGCATAACTAATTCGTAAAGTAGCTAAGAATAAAAAAGGCGGCTAAATAAAGCTTTACAGGGCTTTATATATAAACGAGGTATTATATAAGCGGAATAAGTATTTATAATTAGTTAGATTAAAAAACACTGAAGTAAGAGTAATATATAAGGGAGAGGCTATATTATAAAGCTTTATATATATATGCGCCTTATATATAGCTAAGGGAAGGTGTTATAAATATAAGGAGTATATACGCTAAGGCCTTATACTTATTTTACTATAAGAGCTTAAAGCATAGCCCTAGCCCTTATTTATAAGGGTTAGCTATATATATATAAAGGCACCCTTTATATATACATTTCTTCTTAGCTAGTTAAATACTATTATTATCTTTTAAAGCTCCTTTTTTTATAACAACTACTTACCTTTACGCGCTAAACTAAGTTAAGAAAAGTAAGTAAGTAACTATTATAAAAGTAGATAATAGTATTAACATTTAATAGCACTGCTTTAGTACTTCTTTTTAAGTATAGTAAGGGGGAGCTTAAGTTATAAGACTTATAGTATATATTTATTTAAGTAATATAAAGAAGTTTTAAAAGTTTATAAAAGTTAGTCTTTTTAGTAAGATAAAAAAGACAACCTTTTTAATAAAGATATATATAACTTTATATAGAAAAAAACTAAAAGAAAAGTAGCTATATTATAAAATAGGTTTTTTTAGCTTTTTAACCCTTAGTATACTACGTCTTAGTAGCTTATATAGCTATAAGCCGGCGGAGTATAAGTTTTATAAGGTTTTAAGTTCTTTTTTAAATAACTATTACTTATACTTTTTAAAAGTATTTTATAAAACATTTAAAAAGTATTTGCGTGTTTTAGAAATTTAAAGAAAACAAAGAACATTTAATAAAACCTATGTTTAGGAAGGCTTTAAATATGCTTAATAAATTTAAAGTTAAAGCTATAAGCCGGCTAATTAAAAACGGAAATTGAATATTAAAAGAAGAATCTTATAACCCTTATACTATATATATAAGTATTATCTTATAAGAAATAATATATATTATTATAAAGTAGAAGAAGCCCTTGTTAAGAGCTATAATATATTAATTTTAATTAAATCTTCGTTTTTAAAACTTATAAATCCTTTAATAATACGATATTCCTATTTCTTTTAATAAAGAATAGCCTTTTAAACTATTGCTATACGTTTTGCCTTAATAATTAATAGTCTTATTAATATATAAAGGGTTATAAGTCTTTTAAAAATACTTGAAAACTTAGCTATTAAGATTAAACCTTTTATTTTATATAAAAGACTTATTAAAAAAAATAAAGAAAGAAGTTTAATTAGTATAGTATATATATTAACTTTGCTTATATATATATTTACAAACTTATACTTCTTCCCTTAATTATAATATTTTAATATAAACTTAGCTTTTACTACTTTATTTAATCTTAAGACCTTTATATTTTAAAGCTATTTACAGATGCTTTTTTTTAAGTGCAACGCACTATTATATAACTTATAGGAGAAGGTAAGTTAAAACAACTCATTTTTTTATATTAAAGAATTAAAATAAACTTAGGAAAAAATAAGCGTTTATCTTAAAGTAAAAGTCCTTTAAACCGTTTAAAGCTAAGAATAAATTAAAGCGTAACTAGTATAAAAAACTATTTAATTAAGAAAGATATAGTGCTTTTTACAACGTTAAAAAAGTATATAATATAGACCTTAAGGTTTTTTTTATAAACTAAAGTAAAGATAGCTATATAAAAAAAAATACTTTTTTCTTTTTAAGCGATTTTTTAAAATAATAATACTAAACTTATGTTTTTTAAATACTATTAATATTTACTTAAAATTAAGAAAGGTTTTACTTTTAATATTTATATATATCTTTATTTATACTTACGACCTATTCTTAAAATATATACTAGTACTAGCCCGCTTTATATATTTATACCGCTTATATATAATACGTACTTATATATTTAAAATGCTTATACCTTTTTATATATAAAGCCTATATATATATAGTAAGTTAATAAAAGCTATAATTAAATACAAGTTTTAATACTAACTATTAAGGGCCGGCGTATACTTAGTTTAATAGCACGTAGCTAAATAATTATTTATTTAAAGCTAAAAAGAAATTGTTTATTTAAGCTATATAGCTTCTTACTTTATAAAGGTCGCTTAAGTAGCCCGTCCTTAAGTTAAGTTTAAGTTAAGGTTAAGCTAAGTTTAAGTAAAGTCTTATATAACTTTAGTTATATATTATTAAGGGCCTATATATACTTAGTTTAGTAGTACGTAGCTAAATAATTATTTATTTAAAGCTAAAAAGAAAAAGGGGAAATCTCTATTTAAGCTACGTAGCTTTATACTTTATAAGGGTCGCTTAAGTAGCCCGTACTTAAGTTTAGTTTAAGTTAAGGTTAAGCTAAGTTTAAGTAAAGTCTTATATAACTTCGGCTATATATTAGCCTAACTTTAAGTTATTCGCTATAGTATAACTATAGCTTTTCTTATAGTATAGCTTATAATACTATCCCCCTTTTAAGCTATCGCGTACCGGGGTATATAATATCGCCGCCCCGTCCCCCGCTTTACGCTTAATATTAATCGGTATAGTCGTCCTTATTATGCTTATAATTATACGCCGATATATCCCCTTAAATAACATTATATTACGGCATTAAATATATTATACGCTTACCTATTTACGCCGCTACGTCGTCCTTAGTAGCACTAAGGTAATATAATATATCTCCTTCGCTTACTACTATTATTAGTGCTTAAAGTACGTCTTGCCTTCTTACCGCTTACGGTCTTTAGGTATAAATACCCTTCCTCTTTCCCTCTCCTTCTTTTTTCTCTTTTCCTTTTTAAATTACTAATCCTCCTATACGCGCGCCCCCTCTTATAATAGCTTCGCTACGCCGCGCCTTAATATATTTACTATAACCCCTTACGCTCTATCTCTCGCCGTCTTATAAGCGTCTTTTTATCCGGCGCCCCTTAACACGCTTAATAACTATACGCTACCGCCTTTATATTAGTCTTCGCGCTTACCGCTATTGCTTAATAAGCGGAGCGTAATACGTAGCACTATTATATAGCGCCTCCCTTACTTTATATATATCGGACGTATAGCGTCTTTTAATACGGATACTTAGTATAAGGCTTATTAAAATTAAGCCTTGCTTTATACTTATAATTATTTTACCTATACCCGCGCTAGATTACGCTATTTACTTATATATCACCGTTTTTAGACTATATATAATATAATGCTTACGCGATATTAATATACTAATAATATAATCGCCGCTGCGAACGCGCTTTAAGACTATATATTTTAAAGAACGTTTAAGGATTACTATACTAAGTTATATATTCGTTCTTTGATTTTTAATAAACGCGAGTTAAAGGGATATTACTAATAATTATTATAATATATAAAGTTAGCTTATACTATTACTATAGCGCGCTAAGTTTAAATATGCCTTAACGTTTAAGGTTAATCTATTAATATTAAAGGGTAGTAAGTAGCTTACTTTAATTAAGTTATAGTTCTTTATATATTCTATTTATATTTACTCCGCGTCTTATTATATTATATTATATCTTTTATTTATCTTATCGTTATTTATACTTAGTATATATTTATAGCGTATCCTTTTTATACTTATCGTTTAAAATTGTTTTAACGTTTACTAAGTATAGCCCGAAACTCTTTTTTATTTTTCCCGGTTTTTATCTTTTTCTCTACTATTTCTCTTATCCTATCTCCCGCTCCCCGGCTCGGCTTATTATTATCCTTCCGCCTTACCCTTATCGTTCTTTATTGCGTTACTATACTATCCCTTAAATTCTTTTAAAGCGATTATATCTTAAAAGTCGCTAATTAGCTACTATATTAAGTTAGCATACTTATATTACTTTACTAAGACTTAGCACTATCTCCCCTTTTTAATCTATCTTTATTAAGCTTACTTAATCTTTTCTATGATATACTTTAGTTTATTATCTTTCTTAATTACTAATAGTAGCTAGTAATCATTAACTACTTAGCTAAGTAAGGGGTTAGCTACTATATAGCGGAGGAACTATATATATAGTCTTTTATATACCCTCCTTAATATATTAAGTTTTACTATATATAGGCTAACTACTTTTATTATAGTATACTTTTAGTATAGTTAGTTAATACTATAGCTATATAACCTTAAGAGAGAAATATACTTAAAGGTAAACTACTTTAAGTATATAATAAGTAGTATACTAATATAAGTAAGACTAGATAAAATATAATACTTAATAGGTTTCTTTTTAAAACAACTTTATATAGCGGAGTATAACTACTTAATCTATAATAAAGAGTTACTCGCGATTATATAATACTAAAACTTTTAAAAGGTAAAGTTATATAATATACTAGCGTTTATAGTACTAATAAACTATAAAAATCTAAAGTACTTTATAATAAAAAAAAAGTGAAACGAAAAGTAAAGTAAATAAGTAATAAAGCTCGCTTTATATAACTTTATATTAAAGTACCGCTTAAGGAGGTTAATAGTAATACTTAATGTTTTATCGCGCCGCGATAAGAATAAGCCGGAAAGGGCCTTTAATAAAAAGGAGATAAGACGTATAGTATAGATAATCTTAAATAGCGCGCGATTAATAAGATATTAAGTCCCCTTAAGCGGCGAGTATGCGAACCTCCCGCGATAATTAGTATAAGAAAAGCGTATTATTACGATAATATAGGTAAAGGAAGAGGACGCGGGGTTAATCGCTTATATAAGTAAGGCGGATAACCTTATACCTTAAGACGAAGGCGGGGTAAATAAAGGCGGAGTTTAGCTAAAACGTAACCTAAACTTAAGCTAAGACGTACTTAAGGAATAAGCACGACTAGCTTATATATTTAATAAGTAAGAGATATAAGAGCGGTAAATAGCAATATTATTAAAGAATAAAGAGTACTAAGTAGTATTTAAAGTAATATAAAATAGCGATTAATCGCTTGCTTTAAAATAGCAATTAAAGGTTTAAGTAAGTAAGTATATAATTAATATAAGAGGGCGCCTTTATTTTAAAGTCCGGCTTTAAGTGCTAAGTAAGGCTTAATACTTTAAAGAGGGGGAGGATAAAAAGCTAAACGAGCTTTAAGTATTAATCGCTAAGCGGATATATAACTTAATAGCGGTAGGATACTTAAGGCGTAAGGGGACGCTTATAATATTAGCTTAAAGGTTTTTTAGCCGGGCTAGTTATTAATAGTATACCGGCTTATTACGAACTATAAGCCGTGCGGTAAGGGGTATATTTAAAAGTAACTTTAAAAAGGGCTTTTTTAATTATTATTACCCCTTATATAGCTATTTATATACTTAATAATAGACTTTATAGTTAACTTACTACTAATAAAGACTACGGCCTCTTAAAACCTTTAAGTAATAATAAATAAGCTAATAAAAGCGATAACTTTAAAAGCAATACTAATAATAAGAGTAATAGTATATGCTATTAAGTTCTTATAATCTTATTTCCGCTTTTATAAAATATTGAAGTTTATCGTCTTAAACTAAAGGATAAACTAAATAAAGTAATTTTAAAAGGAATTTTACTAATAAACTAAGGTTTAAAGGAAACTAAGTTTAGCTTATTACTTATAAACTAATAAAGCGACGGAGCGCGCGAACTAAGAGGTATAAGCATACCTTTATATATACGTTTACTATAAGTAAGATAACTAAAAAGCATAGCTACTTAATGCTTAAGCGGCGCTTAATAATTAAGTAGTATTAATAATAGGTATAAGCCCTTTTTTCGCTATATATAGGTATAATATTAAGCCGATTTAAATCGTAAAGGAAGAAGGACCGCTTATACTAAATATAAAGGGCGTATAAAGCCTTATAAGAAGGATAAAGGAGGTCGCTAACTTCCTTTAAACGGCGATTGCCGCGTTATAAGTAAGATAAAAGGAGATAGCGAACTAGTTATATACGCCGGTAAAAAGACTTTAAGTAAGCGATAAAGTATAGTAAGATATAAAGAAGTATACTATAAATAGGCCTTACTAAAAGCTTAGCGTGTTATAAAATGCCTTTTAGATAAACTTAAACGCGGCTTAGTGCTTATTAGTTTATAAAAAGGTTGCGTTCTTTTTATAAAGGCTATTTAAGTACCGCGAGGCCTTAAAATAAAGCGGGATAAAAGTATAATAGTAATTCGCGAACTTAAAGAAGCTTTAAACGCCCTTTATATTCCTTAGCGCTTATAATATTTCAATAGCCTAAATCTTCTTTAAGTCGTACCGGACTTTACCCTTAGCCTATATAATAAAACCTAAGTACTTTACTTTTTTTATTATAAAGTCGTATTTTTATAGGTTTAGTATAAGGCCTACCTCTTATAACTTTTTAAGTACCTTTACTACCTTATTTTAGTAATCGCGGAGCGACCTTAATAAGTAAATTAAAACGTTATTTATATATATTATAACGAACTTATAAAGGTAGTCTTTTAATACTTAGTTAATATAGCGTTTAAAAGTAGCCGGCGTTCTTATAAGGCTAAATAAGTATACTTATTACTTAAATAGTCCGAACCTTATTTAAAAGGCTATCTTAAACTTATAGCCCTCCGCGATTTTAATCTTATAAAACGCTATAATAACATTAAGTTTCGTAAACTAATATACTTTTGCTAATATCCTTAGCGGTTTTATAATTAATAGTAGCGTATACCGATCCCTCTTTATAATTATTTTTAAGGCCTAGTAATTATAGTAAAAGGGTAGGCGGCTGTTAGCCTTCCTTATAAACAATACCGGCGCCGCGGCTAACGAACTACTTAAGCGGATAAGGTTCGCTTTTAGTAGCTTGTTTAAAGTCTTCCGAAAAATAAGGAGTTCTTCCTTTAATATATTATAAAAGGGCCTTTATAGTAGTAGCGGCTTCTTACTGTCTTTATTTTAAGTAAGATAGATCTTATAGTCTATGCTTAATCGGAACGGGGGTTACTTAAGCGCTTTTATAAGTATAAAAAGGTTTAAATAAGCTTATAGTGCTTAGGCTAAGATATAGTCCGCGAGGTCGACCGGCGTCTTTAGCTAAAAGGCCCTCTTTATATCCTTTATTATAACTGCTTTTATATTAAGCGCTTATTATCGCCCCCGGTTATTCCTTTAGGCCCTTTTTTATAAACACTCCGCCGCGAAGATAGAGGCGCTTACTAGCTTCGCTTTTTAGATATTCGCGATTTTTACGGCTTCCTTTAATCCTTAAAGGCCGATTTAAATCCCTGCTTTTCTATACTAAATCTAATCCCCCTTAGTATTATAAACTACCTTATTTTTCTTTATTTATAGTCTCCTTAAGAATATATCGTAGCTTAACTTTAGTATTATATAGGCAAATATCTATATTAAGTGCTTATTAATCTTTATCTTAAACGCTATAATCCCCTTTGTTTAAAGCGTTAGTATATCTTTTTAAAAGGGCTATAATAGCCTCCTCGTGTTATTTATAAAAGGTATTTATAGCTTTATCGCTACCCCCTTACTTATTATAGTATAGCAGTTATAGCTTATATCTATAAGTATATTAAGCCCCTTTTTTTTATTAATACTAACTTTAAGTAGTACTAAGTCTAGCATAAGGTGCTTCTTTATCGACTTTTAAGCTATTTACTATTTTATTTTCTCCCTTAGCGCCCGACTTTATACTAAGGTTCCTTTTTTCTTAAATCGGAATTTACTTTAATTACCTCCTTAGCTATAGCTACGGCTACTTATAGGGTTCCTTCCTTCTTCTTTTTATAAAAGCAAGCGATATACTTTATTATTCTATAAGCGAAATACTTTTATATATCGGGCTAGCTTTATCCTCCTCCTAGCTAAGTTATAGCGTTAATTTTACTTATTAAGGTATCGCCCTTTAAGTCTCTTTAGTCTTAAGTCGCCCCCCTTATTACTTTCTTTTAGCCTTAAAACGGCTACTTAGTTTACTAAACCCTCTTTAGCTTTACCGCGATCTACGCTACCCGATTAGTATACGCTAAGAAGCTTAAGGTTAAAAGGTCGACTATTACGAGTACCTCCTTAAAGTAAAGGCTTAAGGCGCCTTTTAAAAACACGATTTATATATCGTATAGCTATAACCCCCTTCCCGCTTTAAAAAGCTTTTACTTAAACTTAAGGAGGAACGCCGCGAATATTTAGTTCTTTTTTTATTTAATTATATAAATAGCCGCCGCCGCCCGCGATTAAATATTAACGTTAAGGTAAATCGAATTAAGGTACTTAAGAAATTCTTGTTAATTATAACCTTAATCCGCGCTAGTGCTATAGTAAGTCGCTATAGTTTACTATAGCTCTATATTTAAGTAGTTATAAATTAAGTAAAAAACCTCCTTTAAGCTTAAGAAAAAGTGTTAGTTAATCTCGCACTTTTCTTATATATATTATGCTTAAAGCGTAAAGTAGCGATACTAGCCGTTAAATTTCCTTAGTGCTAGGAGTAGCTTCCGCTAGTCTTTTTTCTTTATTATTTCCTTTTTTATTATAGGCATTGCGGCCCCCGCTATTATATTATAAGGTAGTATTAAGCTACTAGTTAGTAGGCCGGCCCTTCTTTATATATATATCCTTACTATCTCCTTTAGCTTTTATATTAAGGCCTTAAACTAGCTTATTAGCTATTAAATCTGCTGCTAGCTTGCTAAAACTTAGTAGCTTATTTTAACGGCCTTTACTTATAGCGAGAAGATCGCTTATTTAACCTTAGTTTAGATATCGGCCTCTTTTAGCCCTCCCTCCTATCCCCTTTAAGCATAGCCCCTTTACGCTAAGAAAGCTTCGTACTCGCGCTATATTATAGTTAGTAAGTCTCTTTTTAAGTCGTATAACCTTATTTAAAAGGAGCTTTAAATATATTAAGGGCCTATATATACTTAGTTTAGTAGTACGTAGCCGAATAATTGTTTATTAAAAGCTAAAGAAAGAAGGGAGAAATCTTTATTTAAGCTACATAGCTTTATATTTTATAAGGGTTGCTTAAGTAGCCCGTACTAAGGTTAAGTTTAAGTTAAGATTAAGCTAAGTTTAAGTAAAGTCTTATATAACTTTAGCTATACGTTAGCCTAACTTTAAGTTATTCGCTATAGTATAATTATAGCTCTTTTTATAGCATAGCCCGTAATATATATTAGCTTAACCTTAAGTTATTTACTATAGTATAATTATAGCACTTCTTATAGTATAGCTTATAATACTATCTCCTTTTTAAGCTATAATATAGTAAGGTATATAATATCGCCGCCTTACTTATTACTTTACGCTTAACGTTAATTAGTATAGTTATCTTAATCGTACTTATAATTATAGATTAATATATCTCCTTAAATAATATTACGCTATAGCGTTAAATATATTATATGCTTACTTATTTACGCTACTATATTATCTTAAATAGCGCTAAGGCGGTATAATATACCCCCTTTGCTTATTACTATAGTTAGTGCTTAAAGCACGTCTTACCTTCTTATTACTTACGGTCTTTAAGTATAAATACCTTTTTTTTTCTCTTTTTTTTTCTTTAATTATTAATCTTTTTTTACGCGCGCCCCTTTTTAAAATAGTTCCGCTATACTACGCCTTAATATATTTACTATAGTCCCCCGCGCCTTAGCTCCTACTAGCTTATAAGCGTCTTTTTATACTATGCTTTTTAGTACGCTAAGTAACTATACGCTACCGCCTTTATATTAATCTTAATGCCCGCCGTTATTGCTTAGTAAGCGGAGTATAATATATAGTATTACTATATAGCACCCCCCTTACTTTATATATATAAAACGTATAGTAACTTTTAGCACGAATAATTAGTATAAAGCTTATTAAAATTAAGCCTTGCTTTAAACTTATAATTATTTTACTTATACTTATATTAGTTTACGCTATTTACTTAAATGTCTTTATTCTTAAACTATATATAATATAACGCTAACGTGATATTAATATATTAATAATATAATCGCCGCTTTAAATATACTTAAAAACTATATATTTTTAAGGATATTTAAAGACTATTATACTAACCTATATATACGTTCTCTGATTTTTTATAAATACTAACTAAAGAAATATTACTAATATTTATTATAGTATATAAAGTTAGCTTATACTGCTATTATAGCGCGCTAGGCCTAAATATACCTTAATATTTAAAGCTAATCTATAAATATCGGCTAATAGTAAGTAGTTTACTTAAATTAAGTTATAGTTCTTTATATATTTTATTTATATTTACTTTATATCTTATTATATCTTATTATATCTTACTTTTATTTAATTATTATTTATACTTAGCGTATATCTATAATATATCTTTATAGTGCTTACTATTTAGAATTATTTTAACGTTTGCTAAGTTTAGCCCGAAACTCCTTTTTATTTTTCTTAGTTTTCTTTTTTTTCTTTACTATCTCTTTTATTTTATTTTTTACTCCTTAGCTTAGCTTACTATTATTCCTCCGCTTTACCCCCGTTATTTTTTATTATGTTACTATACTATCCTTTAAACTCCTTTAAGGCAATTATATCTTAAAAGTTACTAATTAATTATTAAGTTAAGTTAGTATTTTTATACTATTTTTTAAGAACTTAGTATTACCTCCCTCTTTTAATTTATTTTTACTAAGCTTATTAAATCTTTTTTATAATATACTTTAGTTCATTATTTTCTTTAATTACTAATAATAGCTAATAGTTATTAACTACTTAGCTAAGTAAGGGGTTATTTATTATATAGTAAAGGAATTTTATATATAGCTTTTTATATACCCTCCTTAATATATTAAGTTTTATTATATATAAGCTAACTACTTTTATTATAGTATACTCTTAGTATAGCTAGTTAAGCCTTAAGTAAGGCTTATTTATAGTATACCTTTTTATATTTAACTATACCTTATTGCTTACTTAAAGTCTTTCCGCCGGTATATATAACTAGTTCTTTATCTTTTTTTATCTTATTTATAATACGGCGATCGCTATTTAAAGGAAGTTAGCGACCTTCTTTATCCTTTATATAAGGTTTTATACGCTCTTTATATTTAGCGTAAGCAGTCTTTTTTTTATACGATTTAAATCGGCTTAAGATCGTATTTATATATAGCAAAAAAAAAGCTTATACTTATTCTTAATATTACTTAGTTATTAAATACTGCTTAAGTATAAAGTAGCTATACCTTTTAATTATCTTACTTATAATAAACGTATATATAGAGGTAAGTCTAAACTTTTTAGCTTATACGCGTTATCGCTTTATTAGTTTATATATAATAAGCTAAACTTAGTTTCTTTAAACCTTCGTTTATTAATAAAAATCCGGCTAAAATTGCCTTATTTAGTTTTTTTTTTAATTTAAGATAATAAACTTTAATATTCCGTAAAAGTAAAAGTAAGATTATAAAATCTTAGTAATATATACTACTCCTTTTATTATTAGTATCGCTTTTAGCGTTATTACTTTTATTAGCTTATTTATTATTACTTATATATTCTTTAAGCCCTTAGTTTTTATTAAAAGCAGCTTAACTATAAAATTCATTAATAAGTATATAAATAGCTATATAAAAGGTTATAATAGTTAAAAAAGCCCTTTTTTAAAGTTACCTTTAAATATAGCCTTTATTATAAAGCTTATAGTTTATAATAAACTAGTATACTATTTATAACTAGCTTAAGTAAAAAAGCTTTTAAGCTATTATTATAAGCGTTCTCTCGCGCCTTTAATATCCTACCGCTATTAAGTTATATATTCGCTAAGTAATTAATACTTTAAGCATATTTAGCTTTTTATTCTCCCCCTCCTTAAAGTATTAAGCTTTACTTAATACTTAAAAGCAGTTCTTAAAGTAAAAGCTCCTTTTTATATTAATTATATACTTACTTACTTAAACCTTTTATTACTATTATAAGGTAAGCAATTAGTCGCTATTTTATACTACTTAAAATACTACTTAATACTCCTTATCCTTTTATAATATTACTATTTATCGCTTTTATATCTTTTACTTCTTAAATATATAAGCCGATTATACTTATTCTTTAAGTATATCTTAGCTTAAGTTTATATTAAGTTTTAGCCGAACTCCGTCTTTATTTACTCCGCCTTTAGCTTTAAGTATAGAGTTATCCGCCTTACTTATATAAGCAATTAACTATATATTCTCCTTCTTTATTTATATTATCGCGATTATATACTCTCTTTATATTAATTATTACGGGAGGTTTATATATACGCTACTTAAAGGGACTTAATATTTTATTAATCGCGCGCTATTTAAAATTATTAAAACTAAATATTTTATCTCCTTCTTATTAAATACCCTATTTAGCTTATATTAGTTACGGTATTATAAAAGAGTAAAATATACTCCCCCGCAGCTTATAAGCTAAATGAAGCATAAATAACACGCAATGTAAATACGCTGAAATATATATTTAATCCGCTATATAATTTTACACACTATATATATTTCCTTATATTATTTCACGTATATATAAGCAAGGTATAAGCAGATTAAAAAGAGGTATATATAAAGAATAAATATAAAATCCGTGCTAAGTCGCTACGCTACCTCGTATTTCTTATAGAATTAATCCCTTGGCTTAAAAATCTAATATTAACTTAAGAATCGCTTTTAACCTACTATATATAACTGCGCTAAATAAGGGGCTTTTTCTTAAATTACTTAAGTTACTTATAGCTTAGAAATTATTTATATAAGGAGGCCTTAGTCCCCCCTTTACTACTACGCCTTATAGCGTAAAGATAAGAGGATAGGGCGCGGACTAATTACCGCTAGTTAAGGCCGGTACTACAGACTAATTACTACTAGTTAGGGCCGGTACTACTACCTAATTACCGCTAGTAAGGCTAATATAACGGAATAATTACTATATATAAACATATATAAAGGTTTAGAAATAGTAAGAAGCTTATCTTTTTTAAGGCATAGCTAGCTACTTTATACTTAGTTTTTTAAGCTAATTTTAAGGATCTTTAACTATACTATCCTTTTATTTATCGTTAGTTTATAAATAAACTATAAATATCCTTATAAAATTACGTAATAAACTAAGTATAAGCCCGGTGAAAAATATTATAAACTATAATTAAAGAAATCTCTTAAATATCTTTTAATATCCTTTAAAAATTGCGGTAAAGTCTATCTTATATTTTTTAAGGTGCTTCTATAGTTAAAACCGGGTTAAACTATAATTAAGATATCCTGCGAAAATCCTTAAATATCCCTTAAAAATACTAGTAAATTCCACTTCATAGTTTTTATAATATCTTATATAATTAAAAACCTTATAAACTATAGTTAGATAAGCGCTTAAGCTTTTATAATTATATCTTTAAAACCTTAGTAAGGTCTAACTAATAATATCCGTTATATCTTCTTAAGCGAGCTTTTATAGTATATACTTTAAGCGTTTTTATCGCGGGGTTTTATAAGGCTCCTTAAAAGTAAAGTAAGGAGTTTAAGCATAGCTATCTAAATTTTATAATAACTTCTTTAAGTAAGAAAGAAAAGCTAATATCCTTATCGGTTTAAAGTAAAATTAAAGTAAAGGAGGCACTAAGTAATAGCTTTATAGCGGCGTCTTTATGCTATATTAATAGTGCGCTCTCCTTATCCTTTTAATAGTTTTTTCGGCTTATTTAGTTAATAGTAGCTAAGTAGTTTAAGATAGTTAGTAAGCGGCTTTATTATAAATCCTTATTACTTATTTAGGTATATATCTTAATTTTTATTATAGCGATTAGCGCGTTTAGCTAAAACTTTATAATAAGGTTTTTAACTTTCTTTTAAAGTATATATTTAGCAACTTATTAAGCAGTAAAGAGTCTCCGTGCTAAGGAATATTTAATTTCCTTAGCGGGATATATTATAAGAGATTAACCTTATTTAAGACCTGTCTTATATTATTATCTTACTTACTTTTTATGCCGTTTTTTAATCCTTTACTTAGTTCTTAATATTACCTTTTAGCTTTATAGGCCGCTTATAAGCAAGGTATTATATCTTACTTCTTACTACTATTATAGCTATCCCCCGCTTTTTATCGCTAGGCTTTTTAACTTATTATTCTTTTTATACGGCGCTACTATTTACGCTTTTCTGCTAACTAACGCGCGTTTAGCTATTAAAAAGGTATTAAGATAAAAGTAGGCCGTCTTATTAATATTAATAAGTATAATTAGCACCGGGGTATTAAACGTCTATATTCTCGCTTAAAAGGGGGTAATAAGGTCCTTAAAAGCTTTAATACTTAACTCCTTGCTTTTAAGGTTTTAAACGTATTTTCTAGTCTTAAAACCCCTCTTTATAAAAAGGGCCTTAAAGGTAAAAATATAAAGCGCGTGGTTAATATAGCTAATAAAGCGGATATTAAAGCTTTAGAATTTTATCGCTTAAGTTTAAGTTAAGTTTTGTTTAAACTCTTTACAGGCTTATAAGTAAAATTAGCGTAGTTTATAGCTAAGGAAAAACTTTTAATTATTATAATCTTATTACTAAAGTATAAGCTTATAAAGCTAGGCTTATTAAGGATTATATTAGTTATTATTAGCGGCTTTTATAAGATTAAGCGGCAGAATATATTATAAGGCTAGTTATCGCTATTTCCCTTAGTTTAAAAAGGATAGCGGATAGACTATAATAAGGCGCTTATATACCTTTATATAGCTAAGCTTAGCATAGCCGTAAGAGAAAAAAGTGTTCGCTAAGCGAGACTAAATAAGTCTTTAAAGCTTATAGTAGCTATAAGCTAAGAGGTTGATTTTCTCGTGCGGGCTAAACCGTATATAAAGCGAGAAAGGATTTTAGCTATAATAGCTTAAAATACCGCTATAAACCTAGCTAAAAACTAGTTAAGCTAAGCTTAAAAGATATAGTTAAGGATAGCGTAAACGTTATTTTAGTTATTTAGCTAAAGCGGGTTTCCGCTAGCTATAGTAGCTACTATAAATCTTAAGCTTATAGCGAGGTTAGTTAACTTAAAGGCGTTAAGTATTAGCGAGTTATTTTATTAATAAAGATTTCCGGCTATACCTTAAAAATATATAAGCGGCGGGGGCTTTTTAATAATAAAAGCTAAGCGGGAGGTATAGCTAAGTTACTATAAAACCGGCTATTTAAACTATATTATAGTATAGGGCTAAGAGGTAAGTCGTTTAAGTTAAGTATTTAAAGAGGGTAGTATAAGCTATCCTTTATAATACTTTAATTTAAGTTAAATCTGTTAGCTTAAGCACGGTTATAAAAAGCGGCGTAAGTTTATATAAAAGCTTAAACTTAAAGGTTTTAACTTTTATTAAGGGACTTAGGGCTATAAAAGATAGCCGCTTTATTTTTATAAAGCTTAAGCGCCCGCTTATATTTTTTATATTAAAGGTATAAATACTTATAGAAAAGTAAGCTAAAAAGGTATTAATAAAATAGCTAGTCTTAGCTTTAAGAGATATTAAATAATAAAAAGACTTAAAATAAGAGTATAAAGATTATAGGCTTAAGGTAAAAAAGGTTATATATATAAGAGTAAGTAAGGTGTGGCGGGCTAAGGCGAGTAGTAAACGGAAATATAGTTATAAAAAGAAAAAAGAAAAAGAAATAAAGTAAGTAGTAAAGAGAATTTAAATAAGTATACTATAAAGTTAAAAAGGCCTTATTACTTAAAGTAAACGGCGGTATATTATTATTAAAATTACTAATTACTTTAAGTATAGTAAGATATAGTTTCTTATAACTTATAATAGCTTTTATGTTTTATACTTAAGCCTAACTACTTTATTTTCTTAGTTAAAGAGTTTTATATTAAGTTATAAAGGCCATGCGTTATGCTTTTATTTAACCTATTAAAGTAGCTAATTCTTTATATACTTTTTTATTTACTTATAAGTTATAGCTACTTAGCTACTCTTTTTAAGCTATAAAAAACTCCTTTCTTAGCTTTCCGCTGCTTTTTTTTATGATATAGCTTTATAAGATTTATTTTACTTCTTACGTATTTAAGTAAAGTATCTCTTTATCTTAAACTAAGCTTAAGTATATAGCTAGCTTATCTACTAAGTATAGTTATAATATTAAAACGATTAAATAAATATTAAGGGACCTTTTTATATTTACTTAGTATATAAGCTATCTTACTTTAGCGGTAACTTTAAACGGCTTAGTATATTTTTTTAAAAGCTTTGCTAGTTTAATATCCGTAATATAATTACTCTTATTAAGCTATAGCTAAACTTAATCGCTAAGCTTAAATTTTAGTAAGCGGTGTCTTTTATCGTATTTATCCTTTATAGCGGCCTTAGTATAAGTAATAGCTAACCTAGCTTTTTCTTATAAGACCTCTTAGTTTTATAAGTATAAGTAGTTACTAAGGAACTAAAAGCTATTATTTATTTTATCTTTATAATAAGCTTATTAAACTTTATATAAATTATAAAAAAGAAGGAATTATTAAGGCTAAGCTAAAAGGCGATTAGTATATTAGTTTAGTATAAGTTTACGAAATTAATAGTAAAGAATCGTAGCGCGATTTTTATAGTTTAGTTTCGCCTTTTTAATAAGCCGTTAATTTAAAAGTGCTAAGCGGTAAATAGAAAAAGCTTTAATTTAAAGGCTTATTATAATATCCGCTAAAATACTAAAGTAAACTTTACGTCTTAGTTTAAGATTATCCCTTTTAAAATCCTTTAATTAGCATAGAGTAGCTTAATATATAATACTTATACTTAGTCTTTCGCTATAAACTAATTATTACTTAAGATAAAGAGATATATCTTTAAGAATTTATTAATTATAGTTAATAAGGTATTAAAGAAGTTTTTTTTAAGATCTTTTTATAAGGATTATTCGGCTTAAATTACTAAAAGCTTAGTAATAAAGTTTATTACTATTATATAGTATAATACCGGTAAGCTTTAAATCGGGATAAGCTACTTTAATATCTTACCTTATTCGGTTTAGTTATAGTAATAAGCGTTATAGCTTTCTACGACCTTTTTTTAATATTTACTAAGCTATTAAATTAAAAACCTCTTAAATCAATCTTATTATTTATAAGTACGGCTAGTATAAAAGTATTTAATATAAGCGTCTTTAACGATCTTTTTAATATAAGTCTTAAGAATATATAGCCTTTAGCGTTTATTGTTTTTTATAAAGTATAGTAATATTTATAACTAAAAGAATAAGAGTTTAAAGATACCGTTCTTATTACTAAGCTATATAATAATCTTTACTTATTATATATCCTTTATATATCCGTTTATTATTTTTTAGCGGAGCGGTAATTCGATTAATACTTTTATATAAAAGAATACGCGGTTTAATATTTTATCTTCTTAAATACGTATTAATTTCCTTTTTTAGTTTAAGAATACTAGCTTATTATCTTAGTGCTATAAACGTAAAAAAGCGTCCGGTATAATGTTTTTAATACTTAGGATATAGTATACTTTAAGTAAGAATTAGCTTAGGTATTAAGATATAAAGACTAGCTTATTATTAGATTTTATATTAGTAAATAATAAGGATTTTTTATAAACGATTCTATAAGTACTTATATAGTAAGTAAAGACGACTATTTATAGCGTTCTTATAGATAGTATTATAGTATATAACTTATAAACTACTTATATTAAACTAGCTACTTTAAGCTTTATAAGCTAATATAAAGGCTCTTTTCTTTAAAAAGCACGGCTTAAGTAAATAATAAGCGAACCTTAGTCCGAGCTAGTCGCGTCTTTTTATCTTATTTTATACCTTCTTTTAAGTAAAAAGCTATAGCTACTACTTTATATTCTTAAGATATATCGATTTAAATAAATAGTTATTAAGTAAGGTCGAAGTAGTAAATCGTTTAAGGCTTAGTAAGTTTTTTAATTAAATTTATAAAGGCCTCTTTTTCTTTTTAAGTAGGCTAAAAAGCGGCTTTCGCAGTATATTAAGCCTATCCTTAGCCCTTTAAAGGGACCTTTTCTTCCTATCTTACTTAAAGTAGCTCCGTCTTTTATCTTTATAAGACGTTAACTTTCTTAGCAAAATACGGGACTATATAGCATAGCTACTTAAAAAGGCCGATTTATTCCTTAAGCTATCAAAGGTTCTTTAAAAACGTAATACCTTTTAAAGCTTATATATATTCGTTTATATTTATTAAGCTAATAGCGTTTACCTTAAATTTAAGAAGCTATATAGATAAGTATATTAAGAAAGACTTTAATTTAAATAAGGTAATATTATATTTATAAAAAGCATAGAATACTGCTTATAAGTATTAAAAGTATTCTTAAGCTATATTAAAGTAAATAATAATATTATCGATATAAGCCGCTATATATTTTTAGTATTTATAAAGGATATTATTAATAAGCCTTTAAATATATACTAAGGAGTTTATAAAGCTTATAAGTTTTACTAATAATTCTTTTCGCCCGTAATAGCTTATAACTATAAACCTTTTTTAGTAGTCTTAGTAAATTAAAAACTAGTAAAAAAACGATTATACGTTTACTATATAAATAAACTTTTTTCCTTAAAAGCGTTTAATTATACCGCTTTAAAGGGGTATTAATTAAGCGTTTAAGGTAATAATAGTATTAATCCCTTATAAGTTTATAATTACTTATCCCTTTTCTTTTCCGTTTACAATTTTTTATATTATAAATACTAACGCCGTAAATAAAGTTAGCTTATAAACTTATTTTATTTATTCTTATTTAGTTAGCTAGCTAAATATTATATTTACTACCTTCTTATCCTTATCGCTTAATAAGTATAATTTTAATATAACTTATTAATATTACTATTCTTTTACTAAAAGAATATATATATATTTAGATTCGTTTATATATACTACTTCCTTATCCTTTTAAAGGTAAGGAAACGATTAAAGGATATCTTAGACCTTTAATACGTATTTTAAGTCTTTAGCATAAATCCGGATACCTTTATTAGTAAAAATTTAAGTAGGTCCTTAGTTCGGCCGATTTTAAGCTTATAGTTTATTATAAGATCTTTTTATAAAAAGTCCTTAGTAAGGTTTATCCTATCCGGATTTTTTAAAAAGACTTCTGCTAAAAGAGTAGTAATATCGACCTCCTTATATAGCTAGACCTGCTTCTTAAGGTCCGTAATTATCCTTACCTTTTAGCTTTAGCGGAGCATTATTCGTTCTTTAAAATAGTTTATTGCTATAAAGTCTTTATAATCTTATATTATTTTCTAAGCGAGCTTAAGGTCGTTAAGAAAGAATATTATATTATGCTTTAATAGAAGCTCTTAAACCTATATAAGTAAGGTATAGCTAAAACTAGCTAAATTTATTATAGTAACTAAGTAAATTACCTATATATATATTACTAGTCTTAGCTAGACTATCTTAACTTTAGCCTTAATTCCTTTATAGGCCTTAATCTATAAGTTTAATTTTAAGTTAATAAGGTCTTTTTAATAAGGAACTAAAAAATCTTAGCTAAGTAATATATTAGCCGCTAAGCGTTTTATTATTTAAGCGCTAATTCTTACTCCTATAATTGCAAGCCCGCTATTTAGCCTTCTTAGTATATACGCGGTAAATTCCACTTATTTAATAGTAGCTATCTTTCTTACTTCTTAAATAAGAATTCGTTAAGAGGAGTTTAGAATTATATCTTAAAAGGTCTAAACTAAGTTAGCTTAAATAAGGCTTTAGTCTACTTTAATATTTATATAGGCTTTAATGCTTATCTAAAGCCGTTTTATTTCGTAAATTAGTAAGTATATATAAGTAAATTATAATAGCTTATTAACGCTTAATAGTTAAACGTTAAAAGATACTTTAACTATTTAAATGCTTTATAGCTTTTAAATAACTACTTATTATATTAAGCTATATTTTTCTATAAAACGGTCTTAGCTAAGGTTAAGGGGGTGTTTATCTTTAATATATATATAAGGCTTATTTTTAAAGGGAATACTTCGCTTTAAAACTTATATACTTTATCTATTTTTAAAACTAAGTTTATTATAATATAAATTATAGTTTCCTTTAAGCTTTTATTAGTATCTATTTAAGGTCCTTTTATATTATACTCTTTATCCTTTAAATAGTTATTAGTTTTTATTATAGTCCCTTTTTTAGTTATAAGGTATGCCCGCTTTAGCTTTAGCGTTAATAAGTATATAATTTTAAAGGTTTTTTCTTTTTTAAGTTAAAGAACCTTAGCTTATATTTTAAGCTATTTTAACGGGTTTCTTCCTTAACTTCGTAAGTATTATAAAGCGCGTAGTATATTTACCTTTACTAAGCGGTTTAAAAACGTAACCCGTAGCTTTAATAAGTCTTTAATAATTAGCTAAGGCGTTTTAAACTATCCTTTAAGTGCGTATAAGGTATAGCTAGTCGGCCCTTACCTTTTTATAGGTTAAGCCTATTTCTTTTATACTAATAAGTGCTTTTAAAATCCATAAGTATATTTAACTTATAGCTAAAAAAGAGTTTCCTTATATTTATTAATCTATTTATTAAAATCCTCGTTTCTTACTAAATATTATAAGGATTCTTTTATATAACCATTTAGCTTTTAGTACATTAATATAATTAAAAAGTCTAGCTAATAAAGCGCGGCCTTAGCTTAATATTATAAGCGCGATATTTAAGAGTTAAAGTTAGACTTTATTATTCTATCTTTTATAGTAAAGTGCTTTTTATTAAGTGCTTATATTATTATATTTAAGCGGATTCCGAACCGTTTTTATATAGCGGAAATCTATAAGCTTAGTTTAATACTAAGCTTGCTAAGTTCTTTTTATAATAGTTTTAAGAGGTCTTTAAAATACTATTTCGCTTTACTTCTTTAAAAAAAGGAGGGCAATTAAATAGCTAATTTATCTATATAAGCCTTATCTTTATTAACGTTCTAGCGGATAAAGTTAATAAAACGGTCTACTTCTTTAAATATATTAGCCTTATTATCTTCTTAAACTTTATTAAAAGATACGTTTAGCAGTCTTAGTAGGTTAAATCTCTTTATATTCTTAGCTTTAAGGTAAGGTTTTTCTTAAAGCTTAGTAAGTATATCTTCTTTTTTTAGTACTTAAAGGAGATTAAGAAATTATTCGTTTAATATTATAATAATTTTAAAGGGGCTTAAAGTAATGCTTAATCTTAGTATTTATATACTAAGTATAAATAGGTGTAGCTTATTAAGGGTATCGCTTACTATATCCTTATTACTTATTATTAAAGTCTTAGTCTTAATATTCTCGCTAAGCGCTTAACTTTTTATCTTATATATATCTCGGAATTTAGTATACTATAAGGCCTTAAGCGTAAAAAGCTCGTTTTTATTAATTAAAAGTCTTAAAAATACTTTTATTAGCGCGGCTATAAAGGATAAGGCTAAATAGCAATACTAAATTAAGAAACTACTAAGTATTTTTTAAAGCAGATTTTTAGTTAAGGCTATAAAACTAAACTTTATTAGTAGTATATAATAAAAATATCCGCTTAGCTTATCGTCTAAAAGAAAAAGTAACTTTATTATAGGCTAAATTTAAAGGGTATTTAATAAGCGGGGAGCTAGAAGGTTTTAAAGTCGGCTTATCCTTACTTCTTTTATCTAAAGGATAATTAATTCGTTTAAGTAATATTAAAATTGATTTACTTAATTATATAGGTTTTATCGTTTTATAGTTTATCTTTTATTAGTATTTTAAAAGCAGATTGCTTTATAAAAACTAATAGTTTTAGCTTAGCTAAGTAAGACTTATTTTACGTCTTATTTAGCTTTATAGGCTATTGCAATATAGAACCTTAAAAAGAGGTAAAGGAGATTATTAACCGGTATACTTAGTAAGTCGCGGCCTTTTTCGCTTTTACGGCTTACTTATCTTAAAGGTTTATTATAAGCGTATTAAGGAAAAGGTACTTATTATTAAAGTTAAACTTAAAGGCTAATAAGAGCTTTTTATTAAAGAAAATATTATTTAGTATTTAACTTCTTATAAGATAAGTACTTAATCGTGCGATATAGTTACTTTTAGCTTAGTAAATATTTTAAGGATTTCTATTTAAATAAGTAAAAATTTCTACTATTTCTTACGCCTTATAGTATAAAGATAAGGGGATAAAGCGCGGACTAATTACTACGAATTAAGGGCGGTATTACGGATTAATTACCGCTAATTAAGACCGGTATTATAACTTAATTACCGCTAATTAAGCCGGTATAATAACTAATTACTATATATAAATATATATAAAGGTTTAGAAATAGTAAAAAGCTTATTTTTTCTTTAAAGTATAGCTAGCTACTTTATACTTAGTTTTTTATATTAATTTTAAAGATCTTTAACTATACTATCCTTTTATTTATTATTAATATATAGGTAAACTATAAATATTCTTATAAAATTACTTAATAAACTAAGTATAAGCTTAGTTAAAATTACTATAAATTATAGTTAAGGAAATCCTTTAAATATCCTTAAATATCCTTTAAAAATCGCGGTAAAGTTTATCTTATATCTTTTAAGGTGCTTTTATAGTTAGAAATAGGTTAAACTATAATTAAAATATCTTGCGGAAATCTTTAGATACCCTTTATAAATGCTAGCAAAATCCGCTTAGTAGTTTCTATAGTATTTCTTTTAGTTAAAAACGTTATAAACTATAATTAAATAGGCTTTTAAGCTTTCGTAGTTATATTTTAAAAACCTTAGCGGGGTTTAACTAATAATATTTATTATATCTCCTTAAGTAAGCTTTTATAGTACGTGCTTTAAGCGTTTTTATTATAAGGTTTTATAAAGCTCTTTAAAAGTAAAGTAAGCATTTTAAGTATAGCTATTTAAATTTTATAAAAACTCCTTTAAGTAAATAAAAAGCTAATATGCTTATTAGTTTAAAGTTAAAATAAAGTAAAAAGGGCGCTAAGTAATAGCTTTATAGCAGCGTTTTTAAATTATATTAATAGTGCGCTATCTTTATCCTTTTAATAGTCTTTTTAGCTTATTTAGCTAATAGTAGCTAAGTAGCTTAAGATAGTAAGAAGGCGGCTTTATTATAAATCCTTATTACCTATTTAGTTATATATCTTCGTTTTTATTAAGGCGATTAGTATATTTAGCTAAAACCTTATAATAAGGTTTTTACCTCTCCTTTAAGGCGTGCGTTTAAGCACTTATTAAGTTATAAGGAGTCTCTACGCTAAGGATTATTTAATTTTCTTAGTAGGATATATTATAATAAACTAGCTTTATTTAGGCCTTATCTTATATTATTATCTTACTTACCTTTTACGCCGTTTTTTAATCCTCCGCTAAGTTTCCCTTACTCTATATTAGACTTATAAGCCGCTTATAAGCGAGATATTATATCTTACTTATTGCCGCTATTATAGCTATCCCTTGCTTTTTATTATTAGGCTTTTTAACTTATTATCTTTTTTATGTAGCGTTACTACTTACGCCTTTCCGCTAATTAATACGCGCTTAGCTACTAAGAAGGTATTAAGGTAAAGGTAATCTATCCCGGTACTATTAATAAGTATAGTTAATACTAAGGTATTTAATATTTATATTCTTACTTAAAAGCGGGTAATAAGGTCCTTAATAGCTTTAATACTTAACTCCTTACTTTAAAGGTTTTAAACGTATTTAATAGTCTTAAAAACCTCTTTATAAAGAGGGCTTTAAACATAAGAATATAAAGCGCGTAGTTAGTATAGGTAATAAAGCGGATATTTAAGCTTAGGAATTTTATCGCTTAAGTTAAAGTTAAGTTACGTTTAAACTCTTCGCGGGCTTATAAGTAAAACTTAGCGTAGTTTATAGCTAAGTAAAAACTTTTAATTATTATAATTTTATTACCGAAGTATAGGCTCGCAAAGCTAGGCTTATTAAAGATCGTATTAGTTATTATTAATAGCTCTTATAAGATTAAGCGGCGGAATATATTGCAAAACTAGTTATTACTATCTTTTTTAATTAAGGAGGGACGGCGGAAAGACTATAGTAAGGCGCTTATATACTTTTATATAGCTAGGCTAAGTATAGCGGTAAAAGGAAAAAGAGTTTACTAAACGGGACTAAATATATCTTTAAGGCTTATAGAGGCTATAAACTAAGAGGGGGATTTTATAATATAAGCTAGACTGCGTATAAAGCAAGATAAGGTTTTACTTATAGTAGCTTAAGAGGCCGCTATAAACCCGGCTATAAACTAGTTAAGCTAGGCCTTAAATATAGAGTTAAGGATAGTATAAATATCGTTTTAATTATTTAGCTAAAGTAGGCTTTTACTAGCTATAGTAGCTACTAAAACTTTTAAGATTATAGTAAAGTTAGCTAACTTAAAGGCATTAAGTATTAGCTAGTTATTTTATTAATAAAGATTTTTAGCTATACCTAAAAAAATATATAAGGAGCGGGGGCTTTTAAATAGTAAGAGCTAAGTAAGAGGTATAGTTAAGTTATTATAAAACCGGCCGTTTAATCTATATTATAGTATAAAGCTAAGAGGTAAGTTATTTAAGTTAGGTATTTTAAGAGGGTAGTATAAGCTATTTTTATAGTGCTATAATCTAAGTTAAATCCGTTAGCTTAAGCGCGGTTATAAAAAGCTACGTAGGTTTATATAAAGGCTTAACCTTAAAAGTTTTAACTTTCGCTAAGAGACTAAAAGCTATAAAGAATAGCCGCCTTATTTTTATAAAGCTTAAGCGCTTACTTATATCCTTTATAATTAAGGAGTAAATAAGTATAGAAGAAAGCAAGCTTATAGCTACGAGTAAGGGGATTATAAAGATATAAAGAGTGTGCGAAAAGGTAAAGAAATAGGTAAGATGTGTATATATAAGGTTAATAATCTATTTAAGGTAAAGAGGGGACTAAGGCCTCCTTATATAGACAATTCCTAAGCTATAAGTAACTTAAGTGATTTAGAAAAGAGCCCCTTATTAAGCGCAGTTATATATAGTAGGCTAATAGCTATTATTAAGTTAGTATTATATTTATAAGCCTAGGGATTGATTTTATAAGGAATACGAGGTAGCGTAGCAACTTAGCACGGATTATATATATAGTCTCCACATACACCTCTTCTTAATCTGCTTATATCTTGCTTATGTATGCGTGAAATAATAAAATGAAATGTATATAGTATGCGGATTTATATAGCGGATTTAATGTATATTTTAGCGTATTTATAGCGTATGTTATCTATGCTGTATTTGGCCTATAGGCTGCGGGAGGGTATATTTTACTCTCTTTTAGCCTCCCTTAAAGGGTACTTATAGTATATAAGTTCGCTTTAGACATACTAACTAAAGTAAAGTAAAAACCCTTTAAAATAAGGAAAAATTGTTTCTTTATAGCTTAAGAAAACCTATTTTTATAGGAAAAAACTTAAAGCTTTAAATCTTTCTTAAAGGGAAAAACCTATTATTTATTATTTAAGTAAAACTTCTTTATTTTATTATCTAAGGAAAACCTTTATATAAGTAAAAAACCTTAGGTTATGTAGAGGAAAGCTAAAGAAAGTAAGAAATAGCTAAAAGCCTTTATTATAGGAATTTATATTATAACCTCTTTAATTCTTAGTAAACTTCGGAATTTATAAAATAGTATAAAACCTAATCCCTTAGTATATATATCTGCTATATTATTTTTAGATTTTATATAATTTACCTCTATTTCCTTTTCTTTAATACTATTATATATAAAGTTATATACTAAGCCTATATGTTTTCCTAGCTTATATAATTAAGGATTCTTTACTATTTTTAAAGCAGATTAATTATCTGTAAAAATTATAAGGACCTCATTTCTAGGTATATTTATAGATATTCCTTTTACTATAATATTAAAATAGCTATAGAAATATAAAGCTTCTTTATTAGCCTCCTTAAGGCCTATATATTCGGCTTTGTATATAGAGAGTGTTATAGATTTTTGTTTTTAGTAAGCCTAGCTTATAAAGTTGTTATTTATAAAGAAATAGTATCTAGAGACTAACTTATAGTTTATAAGATCGCTAGCTTAATTAGCATTAGTATAAGCTTTGAAAAATAGCATATTCAATACTATATTATAGTTATTGTATATACCTAAGCTAGGATATTTATTTAGATATTTCTGAATCGTATTTAGTGCTTTAAAATGTGGTATTTCTAAGTTAGAAGCAAATATAGCATATAATATTCCTGCGTATAAAATATCTAGCCTTAAAAACAATGCTAAAAATAATAGTAAGCCTATTTGCATTTAATATAATAGGATGTCTTCTTTTAAAGCTATATAGTCTTCTGTTTTATTTAATTTAACTCCCTTTATAGTAAGGGTTTTTAAGGTTCTTATATTTTGCTTATTAAATTCTTTTATCTTATTAAGGGTATATTTTTCTTAGGATATATATATGTCCTTTTTCGCTATGTTTATAGTTATAGTTATTCCTAAAAAGTCTTTTACTTTGCTTAAAGATTAAATCTTTAAGACCTTGCTTCTTCTATTAATTATATAAGTTATAAAACCCTTTATAGGCCTAAAGAATAGAAGATCGTCTACGTAGACTAATAAAGCTATATATAGCTTATTGTTTATAAATACCCCTTCGTCTATAGGTAGGTAAGAAAATTCTTGCTCGCTAAAGACCTTTAATAATAAATTATACTAAAGCATCGGACTTTATTTAAGACCGTATAAAGCGTTCTTTAATTTTGCAACTAGCTTTTTTATTTTTATTATACTGCTTATTAGTTTTATTTTTATACTTACGGCTTTATTTATAATCTTGTCTTAATAACCCTATAGTATATTAATACATATTTCTATATCTGTATTTGTTTATATAAATACATTTTTCATAATTTATTATAGTATTTACTAATTATTAGTTATAGCTAGCATTAATAAAGGTTTAGTAGACTTAAGTCTTGCGGTTATAAAGAAGGTTTCGATTTAGTTTAAGCTATATATTTACTTATAGCCTTATACTATAAAGTGAGCTTTATACTTAGTTATATTATTTTTATTATCCTTCTTTATTCTATAGACTTATCGGCCTTTTAAAGCTTTTTTATTACTAAGAAGCTCTTATATTTCTTAAGTATCTAGACTTATAAGTTCGTTTAGTTTAGTTAGCATAGCTTTATCTTAGTCTTTTGCTTACGGACTATTTATAGCTTACTTATAAGTAGTAAGCTTTATAAGATCTTTATTTCCTTTTATAATAAAAAGGATATGTTTTATATTATTGTTATTAATTATAATATTATATATAGGGTATTTTATAAAATCTTTATAGTACTTTATAGGCTTTTTAAGTATTTCTCCTTAAATTATTTAATCCTTTTGCTAAGTATTGTTATCGCTAGTATTAATATTGCTAGTATTATTATTCTTAGTTTTATTATCTATAGTATTATTATCTATATTACTAGTATTTTTAGTATTTATATTATTAGTATTTATATTACTTATATTTATATTACTAGTATTTCTATTACTAGTATTACTAGTAGTATTATTACTACTACTATTATTATTATTACTAGTATTATTATTTTTAGTATTATAGTTCTTTCGTAGCTTATTTAAAGAAGGCATATTATTAAAATAAGTATATTTCTCTTTATTTAAGAAGTTATTCTTTAGCATAGTTATATCTTTAAAAATCATTACTTTTTGCTTAGAAATGTTATATATTTTATAAGCGGTATTTTTATATCTTATTACTACCACTTTATAAGCTTTAAGCTTTAGTTTATTATTAAGGGTTTTATTCTTAAAAATATAGTGCTTTTAAATACTTTTATTTTATTTAAGTCTTTTAAACTTAAAGCTATATTATCCTTCTTTTTTATAAGGGATATAAAGCCTATAGTAAAATACGGGGACTTATTATATATATATATAGCTACTAAGATAGCCTTACCTTATAAGTATTTTATTAGGTTTAAGGTAAAAAGCATATTATAAAATTTAAACAGCTATGCTTAAACTCCTTACTTTACTCTTAAGGAGCCTTATAAAACCCTATAACGGGAACGCCTAAAGCACGTATTATAAAGGCTCGCTTTAAGAGATATAATAAATATTACCGGTTAAACCCCGCTAAGGTTTTTAAAATATAACTATAAAAGCTTAAAAGCCTACTTAACTATAGTTTATAACGTTTTTAACTATAAAAAATATTATAAAAACTACTAAGTAGATTTTTTTAGTATCTTTAAAGGATATTTAAGGATTTCCGCGGGATATCTTAACTATAGTTTAACTTATTTTTAACTATAAAAGCACCTTAAAAGATATAAGATAAACTTTACCGCGATTTATAAAGGATATTTAAGGATATTTAAAGGATTTCCTTAACTATAGTTTATAGTATTTCTAACTAAGCTTATACTTAGTTTATTAAGTAATTTTATAAGGATATTTATAGTTTATCTACGTACTAATAATAAATAAAAGGATAATATAGTTAAAGATCCTTAAAATTAGCTTAAAGAACTAAGTATAAAGTAGCTAGCTATACTTTAAAGAATAAATAAGCCTTTTACTATTTTTAAACCTTTATATACGTTTATATATAGTAATTAGTTTATTATACTAGCTTAATTAGCGGTAATTAATCTATAGTACTAGCTTTAATTAGCGGTAATTAGTTTATAATACTAGCCTTAATTAATACTAATTATTTCGTGCTTTATCCCCTTATCCTTATACTATAAAGCATAGCAAATAGTAATAATTCTTACTTATTTAAACGGAAATCCCTAAAATATCCGCTAAGCTAAGAGCAACTATATCGCACGATTAAGTACTTATCTTATAAGAAGTTAAATATTAAACAATATTTTCTTTAGTAAGAAGCTCTTATTAACCTTTAAGTTTAACCTTAATAATAAGCACCTTTTCTTTAACGCGCTTATAATAGAACTTTATAATAAGTAGGCTATAAAAGCGGAAAAGGCCGCGGCTTATTAAGTATACCGGTTTAATAATCTCCTTTACTTTTTTTTAAAGGACTATACTACGATAGCTTATAAAGCTAAAAAGGATATAAAATAAGTCCCGCTTAGCTAAGCTAAGACTACTACTTTTTAAAAGGCAATCCGCTTTTAAAATACTAATAAAAGATAGACTATAAAACGATAAAACCTATATAATTAAGTAAACTAAATTTAGTATTACTTAGATAGATTAATTATCTTTTAAATAAAAGAAGTAAGAATAAGCTAACTTTAAAACTATCCGGCTCCCCGCTTACTAAATATCCTTTAAATCGAGGTTATAATAAAGTTACTTTTTTCTTAAGACGATAAGCTTAGTAGATATTTTTACCGCGTATTACTAATAAAGTTTAACTTAAAGGCCTTAACTAAAAATCCGCCTTAAAGGATACTTAGTAGTTTCTTAGTTTAGTATTACTATTTAGCTTTATCTATTATAGCCGCGCTAACTAAGGTATTTTAAGACTTTTAATTAATAAAAACGAGCTTTTTATACTAAAGGCCCTATAGTATATTAAATTCTAAAACGCGTATAAAACGGAAGGTTAAGCGCTTAGCAAGAGTATAAAGACTAAGACCTTAATAATAAGCGATAAGGATATAGTAAGCGATACTTTTAGTAAGCTAAACCTATTTATCCTTAGCGCGTAAATATTAAGACTAAGCATAGCTTAAAGCCCCTTCCTAAAAGTAGTAGTAATATCGAACGAATAATTCCTTAGTCTCCTTTAAGCACTAAAAAGAAAGACGCGCTTACTAAGCCTTAAAAAAAGCCTTAACTATAAGCTAAATATATAAGGAGATTTAATTTATTAAGACCTTTAAAAGTATCTTTTAATAAAGTTTAAGAAGATAATAAAGCTAATATATTTTAAGGAGTAGACCGTTTTATTAACTTTATCCGCTAAAACGCTAATAAAGGTAAGGCTTATATAAACGAATTAGCTATTTAATTACCTTTCTTCTTTAAAAAAAGTATAGCGGAATAGTATTTTAAGGACCTTTTAGAACTATAATAAGAAGAACTTCGTACGCTTAGCGTTAAACTAAGCTAATAAATCTCCGCTTTATAAAAACGGTTTAAAATCCGCTTAAATATAGCGATATAAGCACTTAATAAGTAGGACTTAACTATTAAAGATATAGTAGTAAGATCCGACTTTAAGTCTTAGATATTACGCTTATAATATAAAGCTAAGGCCGCGCTTTACTAGCTAAACTACTTAACTATAGTAATTTATTAAAAGCTAAACGACTATTTATAAAAATCCTTATAACGTTTAGTAAGAAATAAAGATATTAATAAATAAATTAACGAATATAAGGAAATTCTTCTTAAGCTATAAGTTAAATATACTTAAGGATCTTAAAAGTACTTACTAGCGCAAAAAAATAGGTTTAACTTATAAAAAGGCGAGGGCTAAATAGCCGTACTTTATATATACTTTAAGGACAGTCCGGGACGCCTTAGCTATTTATTAAGGGCTTATTAAGGCTATAGGTTATGTTTTTAAACCGCTTAGTAAAAGCGGATATACTATAAGCCTTATAGCGCTCGCTAAGTTAAGGGAGAAACCTATCTAAATAGTTAAGAATATAAGCTAAGGTCTTTTAGCTTAAAAGAAAAAGAACCTTTAAGACTATATACTTATTAACGCTAAAGCTAAAGTAAGTATACCCCGTAATTAAGGAAAGAACTATAATAAAAACTAATAACTATTTAAAGGACGAAGAGTATAATATAAAAGGAGCTTAGTTAAATACTAATAAAAGCTTAACGAAAACCGCAATCTATATTATAGTAAACTTAGTTTAAGAGGCCGATAAAGTATATAGATTTTATAGCGAAGTATTCCCCTTAAAGAATAAGCTTTATTAATATATTAAAGATAAATACCCCCTTAACCTTAACTAAGATATTACTATATAAAAACGTAGCTTAATATAGTAAGTAGTTATTTAAAAGCTATAAAGCGTTTAAATAGTTAAGGCTTCCTTTAACATTTAGCCGTTAAGCCTTAATAGGCCGTTATAATTTACCTATATACGCTTACTAGTTTATAAAAAAAAGGGCTTAAGATAGGCATTAAAGCTTATACGGATACTAAAGTAGACTAAAGCCTTATTTAAGCCGACTTAGTAAAGACCTTTTAAGACATAACTATAAACTTCTTTTAACGAATTTTTATTTAAAGGAGTAAAAAGGATAGGTACGATTAAATAAGTAGAGTTTACCGCGTATATACTAAAAAGGCTAAATCGTAGCCTCGCGGTCGTAAAAATAAAGATCGGCGCTTAAATAGTAAATCGCTTAACGGCTAATATATTACTTAGCTAAGACTTTTTAGTTTTTTATTAAAAGGACCTTATTAACTTTATATCGGTTTTATAAATTAAGGCTTATAAAAAGATCGAAGCTAAAGTTAAGATAGTTTATTTAAGACTAGCAATATATAAATAGGTAATTTACTTAGTTACTATAACGATTTTAGCTAGTTTTAGCTACGCCTTACTTATATAGGTCCGGGCGCTGCTATTAAGGCGTAATATAATATTTTTCTTTAATAACCTTTAGCTCGCTTAGATAATAATATAAGATTATAAGAGCTTTATAGCGATAAACCATTTAAAGGAACTATTAATACTCCGTTAAGGCTAAAAGGTAAGGATAATTATAGATTTTAATAAGTAGTTTTAGCTATATAAGGAGGTCGATACTATAGCTCCTTTAGTAAAAACCCTTATAAAAAATCCGGATAAAATAAACCCCGCTAAAGCCTTTTTATAAAAAGGTCTTATAGTAAACTATAAGCTAAAAATCGGCTAAACTAAGGACTTACTTAAAATAACTAAAAATAAGAGCGTTTAGATCTACGCTAAAGATTTAAAATATGTATTAAAAGTCTAAGATATCCTTTAATCGTTTCCCCGCCTTTAAAGAGATAAGGGAGTAGTATATATAAACGAATTTAAATATATATATATTCCTTTAATAAAAGAATATTAATATTAATAAATTATATTAAGATTATACTTATTAAGCGATAAGGATAAGAAGATAGTAAATACGATATTTAGCTAGCTAACTATATAAGGCCGATTAAAACAAGTTTATAAGCTAACCTTATTTATAGCGCTAGTATTTATAATATAAAAGATAGTAAATAAAAAGGAAAAGGGATAAGTAGTTATAGACTTATAAGGGATTAACGCCATGATTACTTTAAACGCTTACTTAATACCCCTTTAAAGCGATATAATTAAAGTCCTTTAAGGAAAGAAGTTTATTAATATAGTAAGCGTATAATCATTTTTTTACTAGTTCTTAGTTTACTAAGACTACTAAGAAAGGTTTATAGTTATAAGCTATTATAGGCTAAAAAGATTATGAATAATACTTATAAGCTTTAAGAACTCCTTAATATACGTTTAAAGGTTTATTAATAACGTCTTCTATAAATACTAAGAATATACGGCGGCCTATATTAATAATATTATTATTTACTTTTATATAGCTAAAGAAGACCTTTAATACTTAAAGGCTATATTCCGCGCTCTTTATAACTATAATATTACCTTATCTAAACTAAAGTCCTTTTAAGCGTACTTCTTTATATAGCTTCTTAAATTTAAGGTAAACGCTATTAGCTTAATAAATATAATTAAACGCGTATAAGCCTTAAAAGATATCGCGTTTTTAAAGAACCTTTAATAGCTTAAGAAATAGATTAGCTTTATTAAGTAGCTTCGCTATATAGTCCCGTATTTCGCTAAAAAAGTTAACGTTTTATAAAAATAAATAATAAAGCAACTTTAAGTAAGATAAGAAGAAGGAGTCCTTTTAAATAGCTAAGAACGGGCTCGATATACTATAAAAGCCGCTTTTTAGCTTACTCCGGAAAAAGAAAAAGCTTTCGCGATTTTAACTAAAAAACTTACTAAGGCTTAAACGATTTACTACTTTAACCTTAATTAATAACTATTTATCTAAATCGATATATCCTAAGAATATAAAGTAGCGGCTATAGCTTTTTACTTAAAAAAAGGTATAGAATAGGATAAAAAGACGCTACTAGCTTAAACTAAGGTCTAGCTTATTATTTACTTAAGCCGCGCCCTTTAAAGCGGAGAACCTTAATACTAGCTTATAAAACTTAAAGTAGCCGGTTGGGTATAAGCAGTCTATAAGTTATATACTATAATACTATCTTTAAGAACGCTATAAGTAGTTATCTTTACTAACTATCTAAGCACTTATAAAATCGTATACTAAAAATCCTTATTTTTTATTAATATAAAATCTAACGATAAGCTAGTCCTCGCATCTTAATACTTAAGCTAATTTCCGCTTAAAGTATGCTATATCTTAAGCATCGAAAACGTTATACTAAACGCTTTTTTATATTTACCGTATTAATACGATAGGCCGGTATCCTTAAACTAAGAAGGGGAATTAAAACGTATTTAAGAAAACGAGATAGCGGACTACGTATCTCTTTATATAAAAGTATTAATCGAATTACCGCTCCGCTAAAAAATAATTAATAGATATACAAAGGATATATAGTAAGTAAAGATTATAACGTAGCTTAGCAATAAAGATAATATCTTTAAACTCTTATTCTTTTAGTTATAAGAGTTATAATACTTTACGGAGAACGATAAACGCTAAAAAACTATATATTCTTAAGACCTATACTAAAAAGATTATTAAAGACGCTTACGCTAAATATTTTTATGCTAGCTATACTTATATATAGTAGGATTTATTTAAGAGCTTCTTAATCTTATAGCTTAGTAAATATATAAATAAGGTTATAAACGGCTATAATACTTACTACTATAACTAAACCGACTAAGGTAAGACGTTAAAATAGCTTATCCCGATTTAAAGCTTATTAGTTTTATACTATATAATAGTAATAAACTTTATTACCGGGCTCTTAGTAGTTTAAGCTAAATAACCCTTATAAAAAGATCTTATAAAGAACTTTTTTAATACCTTACTAACTATAACTAATATATTCTTAAAAATATATCTCCTTATCCTAAGCAATAACTAATTTATAGCGGAAAACTAAGTATAAGTATTATATACTAAGCTACTCCGCGCTAACTAAGGGATTTTAAAGGGAATAATCTTAAACTAAGACGTAAAGATTACTTTAGCATTTTAGCAGACCTTATAGTAAGCTTTTAAATTAAAGCTTCTTATATTTACTACTTAGTACCTTTAAACTAATAGCTTATTAAAAAGGCGAAACTAAACTATAAAATATTTAAAAAATCGCGCTACGATTCTTTACCGCCGATTTCCTAAACTTATACTAGACTAATATACTAATCGCTTTGTAGTTTAGCCTTAATAAATCCTTTTCCTTAGTAATTTATATAGCTTTTAATAAGCTTATTATAAGGATAAGAATAAATAATAGCTTTTAGTTCTTTAGTAACTATTAATACTTATAAAACTAAGAGGTCTTAAAAAAAGAAGCTAAGTTAGCTATCGTTTATACTTTAGCCGCTATAAAGGATAGATATAATAAGAAATACTATCCCTTAAAATTTAAGCCTAGTAATTAAGTTTAGCTATAGCTTAATAAGGGCTACTATATTACGGATAGTAAACCGGTAAAGCTTTAAAAAAGATATACTAAGCTATTTAAAGTTACTACTAAAGTAAGATAGCTTATATATTAGTTAAATATAAAGGGGTCCTTTAATATCTATTTAGTCGTTTTAGTAGTATAACTACGCTTAGCAAACAAGCTAGCTATATACTTAGGCTTAGTTTAAGATAAAAGGATACCTTACTTAAATAAGTAAGAAGTAAAATAAATCTTATAAAGCTATATAATAAAGAAAGGCGGCGGAAAGCTAAAGAAGGAGTTTTTTATAGCTTAAAAAAGCTAGCTAATTAGCTATAACTTATAGGTAAACGAAAAAGCAGTCTTCTTACTAAAGATTGTAAAAGCCTTTAAAAAGCATAAAAAGAGTTAGCTACTTAAGTAGTTCGGACGAGAGTATAACGCATAGCTTTTATAACTTAATACGAAACTTTTTAACTAAGAGAATTAAGCGGTTAGGCTTAAGTATAAGACTTAAAAGCTATTATAAGTTATAAAAAACTATAGCTTACTACGCTTAAAGTAATTAGTTATTTTAATAATAATATACCGCCGTTTACCTTAAGTAATAAGGCCCTTTTAGCTTTATAATATACTTATTTAAATTCTTTCCGCCGCCTGCCCTTTCTCCTTTCTTTTCTTCCTTTTATAACTATATTTCCCTTTACCGCTAGCTATAGCCCGCTATACCTTACTTACTTTAATATATATAACTTTCTTTACCTTAAGCTTATAATCTTTATAATCCCGTTCTAAGTCCCTTTAACGTTTAACGTCTCTTATAACTACGATTAGCTATTCTATAATTATTTCTTTAGCCCGCTCTTTTATAAGCCCTTATACTTTTAATATAAAGAATATAAGCGGGCGCTTAAGCTTTATAAAAATAAGGCGGCTATCCTCTAAAGCCTTAAGTCTCTTAATAAAAGTTAAAACCTTTAAGTTTAAGCTTCTATATAAATCTATACCGCTTTTTATAACCGTGCTTAAGCTAATAGATTTAACTTAAATTATAGTACTATAAAGGATAGCCTATACTACCCTCTTTAAATACTTAACTTAAATAACTTACCTCCCGGCCTTATACTATAGCGTAGTTTAAATAGCCGGTTTTGCAATAACTTAGCTATACTTCTTACTTAGCTCTTACTATTTAAAAGCCCCCGCTGCTTATATATTTTTAAGGCGTAGCTAGAAACTTTTACTAGTAGAATAACTAGCTAATACTTAATATCTTTTAGTTAGCTAACCTTACTATAGTCCTAAGATTTATAATAGCCGCTATAAATAGCTAAAACCTACTTTAGCTAAACGATTAAAATAACGTCCGCGCTATTTTTAATTATATATTTAAGGCTTAGCTTAACTAGTTTATAGCTAGGTTTATAGCGGGGTCTTAAGCTACTATAGCTAAAACCTTATCTTGCTTTATATATAGTCTAGCCCGCGCTATAAAATCCCCCTCTTAGCTTATAGCTATTATAAGCCTTAAAGACTTATTTAGTCTTACTTAGCAAACGCTCTTTTTACCTGCCGCTATACTTAGCCTAGCTATATAAAGGCGTATAAGCGCCTTACTATAGTCTATCCGCCGTCCCTCCTTAATTAAAGGAGATAGCGATAACTAGCCTCGCGATATATTCCGCCGCCCGATTTTATAAAGGCCGCTAATAGTAATTAATATAATCTTTAATAGGCTTAGCTTCGCAGGCCTATACTTTAGCGATAAAATTATAATAATCGGACGTTTCCGCTTAGCTATAAACTACGCTAAGTTTTACTTATAGGCCTATAAAGAGTTTAAACGCGACTTAACTTTAACCTTAGTAATAAAATTCCTAGGCTTTAATATTTACTTTATCGGCAATATTAACTACGCGCTTTCTATTCTCGCCTTTAAGGCGCTTTTTATAAAAAGGTGCTTTATAACTATTAAGTACGTTTAGAACTTTAAAAGTAAAGAGTTAAGCACTAAAGCTATTAAGGACTTTATAACTTACTTTTAAGTAAAAATATAAACGTTTAATACCTTAGTGCTAACTATACTTATTAATATTAGCGGGATAGCCTACCTTTACCTTAATACTTTCTTAGTAGCTAAACGCGCGTTAGTTAGTAAAAAAGTATAAGTAATAGCGCTATATAAAAAGGATAATAAGTTAAAAAGCTTAGTAATAAAAAGTAAAGGATAACTATAATAGCGGTAATAAGTAAGATATAATATCTCGTTAATAAGCGGCTTATAAAGCTAGTAAGTAAAATAGGAAATTTAGCGGAGGATTAAAAAACGGTTTAAAGGGTAAGGAAGATAATAATATAAGATAAGGCCTAAATAAAGCTAGTCTTTTATAATATATCCTACTAAGGAATTTAAATATTCCCCGGCGTAGAGACTTCTTACTACTTAATAAGTGCTTAAACGTACGCCTTAAAGGAGAGTTAAAAAACTTTACTATAAGTTTTAGCTAAACGCGCTAATCGCCTTAATAAAGATAAAGATATTTAATTAAATAAGAGGTAAGGATTTATAATAAAAGCCGCTTACTAACTACTTTAAGCTACTTAGCTATTATTAGCCGGATAGGCCGAAAAAACTATTAGAAGAATAAAGACGGCGTACTATTAATATAGTATAAAGACGCTACTATAAGGCTATTACTTAGCGCCCCCTCTCCTTTATTCTTACTTTAAACTAATAAGAATATTAGCTTTTCTTTCTTACTTAAGGGAGTTATTATAAAATTTAAATAGCTATACCTAAACTCCTTACTTTACTCTTAAAGAGCTTTCTAAAACCCCGTATTAAGAACGCTTAAAGCACGCACTATAAAGGCTCGCTTAAGGAGATATAACGAATATTATTAGTCGGACCCTATTAAGGTTTCCGAGATATAACTATAAAGGCTTAAGAGCTTACTTAACTATAGTTTATAATATTTTTAACTATAAAAAACACTATAGAAACTACTAAGCGGATTTTATTAGTATTTATAAAGGATATTTAAGGATTTCCGCGAGATATCCTTATTATAGTTTAACTTATTTTTAACTATAAAAGCACCTTAAAAGATATAGGATAAACTTTACCGCGACTTTTAAGGGATATTTAAGGATATTTAAGGTATTTCCCCGATTATAGTTTATAGTGTTTTTAACCGGGCTTATACTTAGTTTATTAAGTAATTCTATAAGGATATTTATAGTTTATCTATATACTAATAATAAATAAAAAGATAGTATAGTTAAGGATCCTTAAAATTATCTTAAAAAACTAAGTATAAAGTAGCTAGCTACGCCTTAAAAAATAGATAAGCTTTTTACTATTTCTAAACCTTTATATACGTTTATATATAGTAATTAGTTTATTATACCGGCTTAATTAGTAGTAATTAGTTTATAGTACCGGCACGCGACTAGCGGTAATTAGTCCGCAGTACCGGCCTTAATTAGCGGGAATTAGTCCGCGCCCTATCCCCTTATTCTTATACTATAAGGCATAGTAAAGCATAGCCCGGACTTTATTAAGTATAGTTTTATTTATCCTTTTTATTTTGCCGTTAAAATAAGGGGTATATATAAGACTTATATTATATATAAGGCCGTTTTTAAGCATTATAGGTTTATATTATATATAAATTCTCTTGCATTATTAAAGAAAACTTTTTTTATAGTAGTCTTATTTATATTATTTTCTAATTCCTACTTATAATCTAAGAATTTAAGTAAACATTTTACCTTACCTTATATAAGGTATATTCTTAGATATCTAGTTATTATATCTTAAAAAGTTATAAAGCATGTGTATTAATTATAAGTAAGGGTTTTTATAAGGCCTTAAATATTAATATATATTTTATCTAAAAAGAGATATTTCCTTTTTAAAAGAGTCTTTTTCTTTTTACTTATTTATTTAGCTTTTATATAAGCTTTACATTACTTTATCTTTATTATATTAGCTTTATTTATATTTATATTAAAATTTCTTTTTCTTACGTATTTATATAGTAATTTATAATTTATATATCCTAGTCCTTTATACTAAAGAAGTATTTTTATAGTTTTCTTTTTATTTATAGACTTTTTATCTTTATTTATAAAGGTCTTGTTTATAGGTATATTAATTATAGGTATATCGTTTATAGATACTATATTGTTTATAGGTATATTGTTTGTAAAGCTTTTTATATTATATATTTTATTATTAATTTAAAAGCAAGTCTTTATAATTATAAGAATATAATATAGGCCGTTATTAATAAAGCCTTATATAAGTATACTTACCTCTTTATTTAAGAGAGTTATATTATCTTTACTTATTAAAGTAAAGGTATTATAAAGAGATAATTAGCTTATTATATTAATACTAATTTAAGGTATATAAAGGCAGTTCTTTTATATATAGCGCATATTGCTATTAAGAAATTTAAAATATAAATCTCCTACGCCTTTAACTATAATAAAAGACGCTTTTCCTTAAGTAATAGTTATATATATATCTTTAGAAGAAGAGAGGAGTGATTTACTATATACTATATACTTAAAAGCCCTTATGTTAAAGATAAAGTTATATATATTCCCTTTTTTTATTTTTATAATATTTTTATTTACCTAAGCAATAACCTAAGAAATAGAGGAAAGAAGAGGCTTTAAAGGTTCTATAATATTTCTTATATTAGCTTTCTTTTTCTTATTAAAAGAGGTATATAAAAAAGGTGTATATAAAAGGGGTATAGTAAATATAGAGGGAATAGAGAGTATAGAGGGTATAGAGGGTATAGAGGGTATAGAGGGTATATTTACCTAAGCTAAGGAGTCGGAAATATAAAGTATTTCTTTAAAGGGAGAGGACTTTTTAAAGAAGGATACTTATCTCTTTTTTTAGCTTTTAACCACTGATTTTCTAGTAACTAAAACTCTCCCTTAAGAAGACTCTCTTAAGGAGGGTATAGGCGTAAAACGCCTATTATTCCTATTTAAATAGTCTTAAGAAGGTTTAATCGAAAGGGGCCTTTTATAAAAGGAGGAGGAAGAAGAAGCTTTTAGTTTAAAACCTACTACCTTTACCTTATCTTTATTTTCCTTAAACTAAAAACAGTCTTTTATAGCATAGCTCTTTTTCTTATAATTCTTATAGAATGTAGGTTTTTTACTATATAAAAAGAATAGCTAATTAAAAAAGGGACCTTTTAAAGCTTTAATTCTTTTAAACTTATTAATTAAAGAAAAAGAAAGTAATTCTAAAGTATAAGCTTAAGCATTATCTTAAAGAACTTAAGAAATATTAGTTATAAAGCTAAAATAGGAGCTATTTAAGCATTCTAAAATCTAGGTAATAATCACTACCTTAAGGATTTTAATTTCTCGTGTATTTAGCTTATCGAGAAGCTCTTTTATCTTATTAAGATATACCTTAATCGAAGTATAAGTTTAAAGGGTTATATTAAATAATTCTTTTATAAGAAAAAGATTTAAGGTAAATTTCACTAAGTTATAAAGGGTTTTTTAAGCTTCTTAGGCTACCTTTATAGTTATATAGTGTTTTATCTAAGAGGGAGGACTATTCTTAACTATAAGACGTATAAGGGTAAGGATTCCCGCGGATTTAGTATATAGATCTTAAGAGACGGCTCCGGTAGCTTTCTCCTAGATAAAAATAGATTTTATTTAAAGTAACTAAAAGAAATAATTCGAAGAACCTTTTAGCTTACTAAATTAGTAGTCGTTTTTAGTAGCTATATTTTTTATAGATTTCTTTAAGAGGTATTGTTAGTATAACGGTTAGTTAAAAAAAGAGGAGTAAGAAATATTAATTAAAGAGATATCGGTTAAGGGATATAATAAAAAGGGTCTGGAAAATATAAGAAAAGTTACATTTAAAAGTGCGTCTTTTATTGCGTAGAAGAGGAATTTTTAAAGGGTTTATTTACTAGTTTTATAAATCTTAATAGCCGATTAAAAATCAAGGAGTATAAAGGAGAGATTAAAGAAAAGAGTAAAGGACTTTATATTAAGTAAGCAAAAAGGAAAAAAGGCTATTAAAAAGGGCGGTTTTTATTATATAAGGAAAGATTTTCTATAAGGTTTTATATGTTTAATATAGTCTTAAAAATGTGGTTATAAAAACATAAGGTATAAAAAGGAGGAGAAGAGGGGAAAACTAAGAAACCGAGTCTAATAGGATATAAGGAGAATTCCGGAGAAAAGACACTTAGTAAGCGTAACAACGTAGAAAGTAGGAAAGAGTTTTGCTAGAGTTTTCTAATTACTTAATAGTTAGAAAAACATTAATCGGGGTCGGGGGTAAGTTTAGCTTAAAGGGAAGCCGGGCTTATAACTAATTAAGAAGTAAATAGGTATAGAAGAAAGTAGATATATAGCTACGAGTAAGGGAATTATAAAGATATAAAGAGTATACGAAAGGGTAAAGAAATAGGTAAGATATATATATATAAGGTAAATAATCTATTTAAGGTAAAGGGGGGGCTAAGGCCTCCTTATATAGATAATTCTTAAGCTATAAGTAACTTAAGTAAATTAGAATAAAGCCCTCTATTTAGCGCAGTTATATATAGTAAGCTAATAGCTATTATTAAGTTAATATTATCTTTATAAGCCTAGGGATTTATTTCGTAAGGAATACGAGGTGGCTTAGCGACTTAGCACGGATTATATATATAGTCTCTATATACACCTCTTCTTAATCTGCTTATATCTTGCTTATATATACGAGAAATAATATAGAGAAATATGTATAGTATGTAGAATTGTGTGGTGGATTCAATGTATATTTTAGCGTATTTATGTCGCGTGTTATTTATACTGTATCTAGCATATAGGCTGCGGAAGAGTTTATTTTACTCCTTTATAATAATAAATACTACTAAGTAAACCCCTTTAAGATTTCTAAAGAATATTTAAGTATACTTATAAAGCTTTTAAACTATAGTTTATAACGCTTTTAACTATAAAAGATACCTTAAAAACTACTAAGCGGATTTTGTTAGCACTTGAAAATAATATGTTAAGATTTTTATAGAATATTTTAATTATAGTTTAGCTTATTTTTAACTACGAAAACACTTGAAAAGATATAAAATAAACTTTACCGCAATTTTATTAAGATATTTAAGGATATTTTTAAGATTTTCCTAACTATAGTTTTTAGTGTTTTTAATTAAGCTTATACTTAGTTAATTAAGTAATTTAATAAGGATATTTATAGTTTCTTTGTATATTAATAATAAATAGCTATTAAGTATATTTAAAGATTTTAAAAATTTACTTAAAGCACTAAGTATAAAGTAGCTAAATACACTTAAAGAAAAAATAAGCTTTTTACTATTTACTTATTTTTATATATATTTATATATAGTAATTAGTTTATTATATTAGCTTAATAAGCGGTATTTAGTTTATATATTAGCTTTAATTAGTAGTAACAAGTTTATAGAACTAAGTTTAACTAGTAGTAATTAGTTTCTTTATTTATTATATTTTTACGCTATATAGATTAATAAAGAAGTTAAAACAGTATAAAGTATAACTTTTAAAAAGTAGTTTTTTCTTATAAGCAGAGTACTTATATAAAACCTTATAGTAATTAAGGAATACTTATTTTAGCAATATATTAAAAATGCTACTTATAATAATTCTTTAAGTAGTAATATTTAAAGTAATATAAAGGAGTAAAATATACTCTCCCGCAGCCTATAGGCCAAATACAGCATAAATAACATATAACATAAATACGCTGAAGTGTACATTAAAACCGCTATATAATTCTGCATACTATATATATTTTCTTATATTATTCCACGCACACATAAGCAAGATATAAGCAGATTAGGAAGAGGTGTATATAGAGACTATATATATAATCCGTGCTAAGTCGCTACGCCACCTCGTATTCCTTACGGGATTAATCCTTAGGCTTATAAATATAATATTAACCTAATAAT